>CAJDSM010050634.1:0-11560 GCA_903981925.1 Ostrea lurida | reverse complement strand
GCGAAAGTTGAATTTAGTAAGCGCAGTATGGCACTAAATGAAGTGATATACAAATATCAATGGCCGTGATGCTCAGTTTCAGAGAAAGTGCAATGAAATATTGATTCACATTAAGACTCGAATATATTGACTAAGTCGGTTAACAGGAAGTTACAAGTGAAAAATCTGAATTCGGTAAGCGCGGTATGGGACATCTAGATGAAGTGATATATACAATATCAAGTGGCTGCGATATGCAGTTTCAGAGAAAGTAAATGAAAATATTTGTTTCGGGGACAAAGGAAATGTTGATTAAGTCACTTAACAGAAGTTGACATGCGAAAGGTCTGGATTAGGTAACTCGGTATGGGACCCTAAATGAAGTGATATACAAATATCAAGTGGCTGTGATACGTAGTTTCAAAGAAAAGTACACGAAAATATTGATTCCACAATACGACTAAAAATAAGTCGGGCAACAGGATAGGTCTGAATTCAGTAAGCGCAGTATGGGCCCTAATGAAGTGATATACAATGACAAGTGGCTGTGATATGCAGTTTCAGAGAAAAGTGCGACGAAAATACATGTACATGTATTTGTTGACGGAATTATTGGAATTATTGACTAAGCGGATAACAGGAAGTTAACAAGCAAAGATCTGGATTCGTAAGCGGTATAGGAACATAGATGAAGTGATATACCAAATATCAATTGGCTGTGATATGCAGTTTCAGAGAAAAGTGCGACGAAAATATTGTTTCGGAGGCGGCACATTACCAAATTTCACACCTACCCTCGAAGTGTAAAAGGGTACCTGGCTCTAGACAGTGAAGATATTGTTATATCCGCCCGAGGAGGAGGTTATGTTTGTGTTACCCTGTCTGTTCTTTTATTACATGTACATCATTGTTTAAGATTTTTTCATATAATGAAGAAAATATACCGGTATGTTGGAGGTGGGGGTTCAACAATTTTGAAATATTAAACAATTTTTAAGGGGCGGTGTAGTCATGACCCAAGGGCCTCCACATATGTGTCAATGAACTTGTTTCAACACAAGGATCAAGAAAATACATGGTTTGAGGTGGAATCTCAATAGTTTTCAAAATACATGTATTTGAAAAAAGTTTAAAGAGGGGGGGGGGGGGCAGTCATGACTTCAGGGCTCCACATACATGTATGTGTATGAACATATCTCGACATAACAAAAATATGAGATCAGCATTATTTTAAGTTTAACTGACTGTCTACGAAATATGTCGGGTGTTCAATTCCATAGAGGGCGAGGCAAAGCTCGTATATGTAACGACATATTTTTGAAGACAGTCAGTAACAAGCCTAACAAGTGTTTTTTTTGTCGAGGACCAAATGTAGACAAAGTTCAAGCCAATGTAGACAGCACAGTATGACAAAAGTTAGTTTCAATACTAAATAGACGTAACATCCGCATGTACCGTCTATATTTTGCTTCTCGCGTCTAAGAAATTTAGACTTAACGTCACTGAGTATCATAGCCCACAGGGAGTTATATTGCATTTCTTAAGTATCAATACAGAGTATTTTGTTCACATGTTAATATCTTTCAATATATGCATATGATTCCTATTCATATACACAAGATTATCATTTCAATCTCGCAAGATTGTTCAAGAATTTTTAATGAAAACCTATTGCTATTTTAATGTCCAGTGAGCTTGAACTTTGACGCTTGACCCAAATTCAATAGAGAACATCTTTGACCTGGTTGAGTTATGTGTATAGATATGGTGATTCTAGGTAGAAAGGATAATGCTGAAGAGCCTGGAACTCATATTGCTACTTTGATGTCCCGTGCACTTGGCCTTTGACCTTTTGACCAAAATTCGATAAAAACATCTTCGTCTCATGGTAGTATAATGTATATATAGTGACTCTAGGTAAAAGGATAATGCTCTGGAACCCTGAAAAATATATAGTCTGTCCCATGTATGATATAGTGACTCTAGGTAAAATGGATAATTCGTGACAGACACATATAGCTACTTCGATGTCCAGTATGCTTGACCTTTGCCTTTTGACCCAAATTCAATAGGTGACCATATGCATGATATGGTGACTCTAGGTAGAAAGGCTAACACTAAAGCTGGGGCATTCTGCCTACAGACGGATGGACAGACAACTTGATTCCAGTAACACCCAACTTGTTGCAGTGGTATAATTATGATCAAAGCTCCCTTCTATTCAAATATTCATTTACTTTACATCAAAAAGATGCTTTCAAATGTTTCACAAATAAACACTATGTACAAGTTTGCCCCCTGCCCTGGGTCAGAACCCCTACCCGGGGATCACCAAATTTACAATTTTGTAAGACCTTCTGCTCTACATCATCATTTTGGCTCCATCCTAATACAAAACCCTACTGAATATGAAATTACAATTTTGAGAAAGGCTCCATTCATTCAAAATATTCATTTAGTTCACATTAATATCAACAGCATAAAGAAGATGATTTTCAAATGTTTTACATATAAACACTATATACCAAGTTTGACCCGCTGGGTCAGAACCTACCCGTGATACCAAAATTACAATTATGGTAAAGGCTTTCTGTCTACAATACTATGCATTTGTTTCTCTCAGACATGTCGGTTGTAAAGAAAGATTTTTGAAAATTGGTCATTTTGGGCAGTTTTTGCCCCTTCCAAGGCCCAGGGGTGCAAGAGACTGAATTTACAATTTATGTGCCTTGTCCCAAATGCTTCATACCAAATTTGAAGAATTGGAGATTGGTTATCAAGAAGAAGTTAGAATGTTCAATTGTTAACGCAAGACGGACGATGCACGTCGCACGAGCGGACGAAACCAATTGCAATAGGTCATACCTGAGTTTACTCAGTGACCTAAAAGATATTTGACCATCCTGCTAAGAAAGTTCGGCACTAAACTTTATTTCCCTATTGTGGCTCCATCTTAACCTCGGGGTGGGGTGAGGGTTGCATCATTTAAACAAATTGAATGCTTTCATGTTAATTTGACAACTGGACCATACAATATCTCCAGAAGTTCGTGTTATGGAGGCATTGACAGTTAAGGAACCTCGCTGCTGAGCGCTAAGCTTGGCAAAAGTTTTGGAACTTCTACATCTGGTGACGCCTCATATAAGTGCAAAATTATCGACGGGGCGTAAAACAGATAAACCCAATAAGTGTTCAGCGTTTCAAAATGCTTTTTTTGACTAGACTCTTGTGATATTTATGTAACAGGTTTTACCTATGTTCTCATTGACCCATCACACAGAAAGAATGGGTAACGTGGCATACAACTCATTTTATTGAATCATCGGTAGCGGGGAGTCTTATCATGCGAAGAAACAGCTGTTTGGGAATATATGACATTTTACCATTGACATATAGCAACTATGAATTGGAAGACATATAAAATACTGTTTTTCCAGATATGGAGGCCTTCGATTGTAGTTCAAAGTGTAAGTATTTAGCTATACGTAAGCGCTACCAGGCTCGTACCTTGTCATTTCAAGGGTTTGGGATGCTTTAATATATAACAATTAGCAAAAGATTTAAACGAAGACCTGCAGATATATACAAAACGTATGGCATAACTTATCTAGGTTGATAATTTAGGAAATCACATAAAAATAATTATTGGGTGATTGGCAATGGGTAGACTAATTGTTAGCTTACACTGGTCAACTCGGACTAACGCTTGCACTGCAGCCTTATTCAGGACACAGTATAAGTGATAACCTTCACTGCTGTGCACACTGCAAGCCTTATTCAGGCAGACACACTGCACACAACAGCTTGGTTGCAGACAGGTCAGGAAGACGGATTACTCTGCTTGGTGGCTACTCTATCACTGGTTAGCCTCTGAGTGCAAGCACTCTGGACAACGCACGACGCTGCTTTTAATTGAACTGTAAGGTCAACCACATTTGGTAAGCTGACTTTCTTGTTGTCTCACTTAATAACACTGAATTACTTTTTAACTTACAACACGTCTTCTTCCACTGCTACCGACTGTAATGATTATTGACTTCAGAGCGGAGCTTTCCATACCCTTTCATCACGTGACCACAATCCGAAACATATAGGCTAAACCCAAATGGTAACTATAAATTTCCGATATACAACAACAACAACCCCCCCCAAAAAAAAAACGTGATAAAACAAATACTTCCCAAATAAAACCCGAACCAAGAATCATCTGTTAATCGTTATGGCATATATATTAAATAGTTTGGATTTTAAAAAATGTTTAAGTTAACATTGTTTAGAATAAGATTGAGTTTGCCGATTGCTTGATGCAAGGCCAATCTGCTGAAGTAACTACTAGTGTTAACTTACTGTTAATTAACTTGATATCAACCTTAGCAAAAGATGAACAAATTCTCAAGGTAGCAGCTATATTTACATGTACCGTAGAGCGAGGGTATCTTCATTGCTCACAGAATCCTTGTTAGAATGGTCTTAGCGGCAGCTTGCATTGAGAAAGTTCTGGATTGTTAAGGTCTGCAGGGGTAATAATGTATTGTAAAGCGTTTTGAGCACTATGGTTACAGCGCTATATAAAATGAGTCATTATTATCATTATTATTATTACTTTTTATTAATTGACATGTTACGTTACATTGTAGATATGTAGTACTATATCGCCAGTGCTATGCGGCATTCCAGTGCAGAAGATTTGTATCACTTCCTATGTAATCACGTGTTGAAATATATTTTTTCAGTAGAATTAAAACATCTCTGCTAATATTTGAATCTCAAGAAGAATGAATCGGTTTCTCATGTCATACTGTGATTACACAGATTTACTGTAACTACACAATTGTTGTCAACGTAATGAATTTCTTGAATAAAACATATATATTTCTTTTTAATTTAAACGCAAAGATTCGCAGGCATATACTAATGTATACACTATAGATATATGATACTACAAACAGATAATATCTTGAATACACGACTATTCTTCGTCAATCATCGTAGCATGTTTGACATCATCGACAAATGCCTCTTTAACAAAAATGGAAGACAGAAAAAATTATTTAGTGATCAAATGCCAAACAATTTCATACACTGTCTGTGTATAATCAGCTTTTGAATAGAGGCAGGCTTCTTACAAACAAGTTGTTGAAGCAAGGGTTTCAACAGTCACATTTAAAGGCAAGATTTCGCAAATTCTGTGGTCGTTATAATGATCTAGTTTGCCAGTATGGCATGCTGTTGAGTTAAATACTGTTTGAAGTGAGGAAGCAACAGATCATGAGTAGTCATATTGAGTCATCCCCAGTAAGTCCAGATTGACTTTTGTTCAAATTGTGTTGCCAAGGAGTAGAGTGGGACCATAACTGAGAATCAAAGTTTTACATGAGAAGTTATAGGGAAATGATAATTCATAACTTCATATGCAAGCGTCCTCAAGTAGTTCAAATTTTTATTCAGGGGCCCCGTAGGTAGGGTGGTGATATAAAGGCAAAGATAACGAACAGTGATCAATCTCGTAAGTCCCAAATACAATAAAACACAAGAGTTGGGCAAACACGGACCCCTGGACACACCAGAGGTGGGATCAGGTGCCTAGAAGGAGTAAGCATCCCCTGTTGACCGGTCACACCCGCCGTGAGCCCATAGTCTTGATCAGGTAAACGGAACAGTCCGTAGTCAAATCAGTGTGTGAAAAACGGCTTAACAGTGGCTATGAAACACATCAGACAGCATTTAACCCAATGACGGGCCATACTGGCATACTGGATTGTTATAACTATCATAGATTTTCCGAAATGCTGACTCCAAACGTGACTGTTGAAACCTCTGTAACAACAACTTGTTTGTAAGTAGCCTGCCCGGATTAAAAAACTGATCATACACAGAACATGCTATTGCGTATCGAATAAGTTGAGAGACATACACACCATATGCAGGTGATGATGGAATATTGCTACATGTACATAAATATTGGAAGTTGACGATGGAGAAGCTGAAATCGTCCCGTTTGTCATAAAGTTGAGTTGTTAGTTTGCCATTAATTTTTATGAATATAACGGGATCTCAAAGTTTTATCTGGGAATTAACAGGAAATTAGTTAAAACAAATTTAATAGAAGGGTAATGTATACAATTGTAAATCGTCCTACATTGTGTGGTTTCAAGTTTTTAAGTCAAATTTAAGGCGGATCACAAGTGATATAATGCATGTAGACAGATAAGAAAATATTTTAAATATTCTTCTCCAGAATCGCAAGTACACTTAAATTCAGTCATTTTAACATTGAGCCGTTCCCAAGGTGTTAGAATTCCAGTTTAGCTTGGAGCCACGATATGGGGTCAACAAAAGGTTGAAAAAAAATATCTTAAAAATTACAACAGCTGGACAACAACAGACTCGGGTGGCTGATTTGACCAACAGTCCTCTTATTTATGTCTTATGCATTCGATAATTTTTACTCATATAAAAACGGCCTGTCTTATGTAGAGTGCCATAAATATTTACTAATGTATGGCTCGCACAATAATAAGAATACTAAAGGTTCTAGATATAAAAAGATTTAACAATTTTGGTGGGTGACATACAGTCCATTAAATCATTGGCAGCCGTATCTTCCGGATAGAAATTTCAGTAGACTACTAAATCATACAAAACGATATCTGGTCGGCCATCTTTGTTTACAACTTGAGTGCAATACCTAGTCAATTGTGATAAGAGACGTAATTTTTCATCAGATGAGAAAAAAAAGTATCAGTTTGAAAAGTCCCCCATTTATTTTTGGTCCGATTTAAGATAAATTAACATTGACTGCAATTGGAGTTGCACATAACATTCTTGCGTTTATAGTTTGTTGGATTTCAGCCAATAAGATAGGTCGGAATTATTCGATCATAAAATGAAATATACTGCAAAAACTTATATATCATTCAGTGATTGTCAGTAGAAATGATATCAAAATGAATTCTTCTATTTATTTTCAAGAGTCATTCCGTCTTTCGTAGACATAATTCATACAAAGTATCAACTCTTGCGGTGTGTGACAGGAAGAGAGAAAGTACCAATGGACCAGACCGAAATTCTAACCCCCCCCCCCCGAATCTCCAGTCCAGTGCTCGTCTGACCACCAGCGATTGAACCCAGCTGACCGCCACATTCCCCCTCCTTAAAATTTCTCCATACCTCGAAGACACCAAGATCTTGATTCCCTGGCAGGCATTATCATCTCTCACTTCCAGGGGCTAGTCAACATGTATCAGGAGGGAGAAAATGCAACGGACCAGACCGTGATTCAAACTCAGATCCCCTGAATCTTTAGTCAAGTGTTCTATCAACTGAGCTATCTGGTCACCAGCGATAGAACCCGTCTGACTGCTACAGATCAAAAGATATATGAAAAGATTAACAGTAATCAAAAACAAATGACGAATTCAATTCACAATTTAGTGTAGCAACCACCCAGAGAACATTGACTGACCCCACACATTATTATTTATGCTACCATCCCCAGCATACGTAGAGTGAATGCGCACAAATACAACGTCTCCTTTTCCGACATGCGCAACTGCAGTGCCACTTACCGATCCATCGTCACCATTCTTTGCTCGCAAAAATGTAACACCGAAGACGTCGTTGTTAATTAGTAATTCAGTTGAATGCACTGCATCGTACATTCTAATAACCCAGTTGAATACATAAATGCCTTCACGTGGCGTAATGAATATTCCCGTCAGTCCGTTGTATCCGTTTCCGACATTTGTACGCACTTTGTCGAAGATGCGATTAGTGTATGATGGACACTAGGATTAGATTCTACGTGCGACATCTGAGCGTAGAAAGCGATGATTCCCTCCTCAAAAGGAGGCGTATTGGTCGGTGGAATTAAAGATGCAAGTAAACGTTCTGAAAAATTATAATACCTGTTATCAAGTAAGGATCGTTATCTTTGTTGTTAATACTAATATACAAGTACTAGTATTGACATTAAATATACATACCTTTTCCGATTTATTTCCTCATTTTTAAAGTCTTTACCCTTTACAATATCATTATGTTTGGTATGATTTATGGGCTTCTTGTTCTCAGACGATACCATGTCATCAGGGGTGAATTTCGACTCCAAATATCCCAGCTGTTCGCGGTGCGTGTCTTCATCCCCCCTTGTTCGCGGTGTTCATCTCGGTTCTCCTGCTGCGCGCGGTGTTCATCTCGGTTCTCCTGTTGTGCGCGGTGTTTATTTCGGTTCTTCTGAGCCGCCTCTAGTTCCTCTATACGTTTCTCCTGCTGCTGGTTACGCTGATTGAGGTCAGTAATGAGAACACCTTGGCTTCTAACCGTATCCTGTAACATTAATTTAGACAGCCTCACTTAATAAAGCTATGTCTTGGGAAAGTGAAACTTCCTGTTCATTAATATTTGCAGGATCAGCAACAACGAAGTCAGTACAGAAAACCAGTAACACCGAGAATATCGTGGGTTGTCTTATCTTATGCTATATGGATACACCTAGAGAGATAAGTAACGGTGAATGACCGAGTCTCTGTATATGTACTCTGTTCACTACATGCACATGTATATATGTTTACAGTTTAACAATGCACAGGAGGTGGTGATTCCAGGAGACTAGAATACAGCTCTCAATATGTGGAACTCGTCTTGCACAAAGCAATTTTTCCTGACTTAAAAGAATTGGTGATACATAATTTCCAGAGGAATATACTTAGATTTATGCGACATTTTTGAACTTTTTCTATACTGCATTATCATCAATCACCATAAGCGTGCACATAAGAATATTATTGGAAAAATGAAGATAACGAACAGTGGTCAATATCATAATCCCTACAAACAGTACAACAATTTAGAGTGGAGCAAACAGGTAACCATGGACACACCAGAGGCGAGATTATGTGCATGTAGGAGGATGAAGCATCCCTTGTCGATCGCTCATATCCCACGTGAACTCTTTATCTTGATCCAGTAAATGAAGTAATATACGGAACGGTCTAACATGTGGTATGATTAACGTCAGACCGCACTTGACTTGGGTTTGTAAACTACCGGAGGTGGATCGTTAGGATAGGGGTAAGCTGTGGACTGGTTCCCTATACTATATATTGATGAGGTAAATTGGAGTTAATCGTAGTCATAATCAGTGCAAAAAGAACGTAATAAACAATTCATTTATTTTGATCATGTAAACAGTAATACGCAGTCAAAATATTAGTGTGAAAAGAATCGCCTAACAATTCATCTATCTATCATTCCAACACATACTCTGTCTCCCAATGCATGATGACTACATGGATCAAAGACTATAAAATACCTTTAGAGTAGGGATGGGGTAATTGAAAAAAGTAATTTGTAATTGAGTGTAATGAATTACATATTTTCAAGTAATTGGGAGTAATTTGTAATTGAAGGAATTTTTTTTTCAATTACAAGTAATTGTAATGTAATTAATTACATTGCAAAATAACATGAATTCCAATTACTTTTCAATTACTTTCCAATAACATCAGACTAAGACAAATCATAAAAAAAAATCAAATCTTCAATCCAGTTGAAAGAAAGATTCTACTCCCTGACCGCTGCAGGATAAATGACTTATCATGATAATATGCAATGGACATATTCTTTAAGTATTCATTGGGAAACATTTACAACTTCATTTACTTATACATATGTCAATAACTACTAGTATATCTTGTATAAACGTTGTTAATAAAATTTTGAAAAATGAAATGTAATATGTAATTTAATTTGATTACTTTATCAAAGTAATTGTAATTTAATTAATTACATTTGTAAATTGCATTAATTAATTGTAATTTAATTGAAGAATTTGGCAAAATTAATTGTTATTTAATTAATTACTTTTGTATGTAATTGACCCCATCCCTACTTTAGAGTACAATTATGGGATTTGTTTCATAGTTAACGGGAAGAAGTTTGTTTGCAGTATTTTACCAAGAAGGCCAAAGTAACAGTTAGTTTTTCAAATACTAAACTCATATCAGATTCTTGAAAGATCTTGAATGTCTCCAGCTTAAATTAAGTGTGTAATTCGAGAAGTTTTGTTGTTTTTTATTTGTCTGTTTGATTTTTCATATATCCATGGTTGAAATGACTTATAATGCCAATCCTTGATATATATTATGAAAAACAATCTAATATACATGTCTATGTCCTCATTGTCCGTTTTAAAGGTGTGCATGTACATCATGATAAGAGTTCGAACTAATTCATAATTTATATGATAGTTTGGCCAATGACATACATTAGAGATAAGTACACTAGTCTGAGTGCATCAAATATGAATTTCTCTCTTCTATATTTTCTTTCCATACTCTCGAGCTCAGCCATATATACTTGTCATAGCAAGACCGAATTTGAGGACAGGAGGGTTGATTTGCTTTTGGAAGAGATGACTTCGCTTCGACGATCAGTATTGACACTTGAGGACACGGTTCGACGTCAACGTGACGTTATTGATTACCTTACTCAACAGAATATACAACAGGAGAGACGGATCGAGGAAATTGAAACTGCTAAGGACACTAAAACCGAGAAATGTGAGAAACTGGAGCATCGGATGAAGATAATAGAAACTAGACTTAAAACGGATCATGCTCCACTTTTCGCCTCTAACGTGACCACTAAACCGAATGCACATGGATCCATACGAAATAAGGGAATGATCATCAGAACGAGTAAGGCTTTAAATCTATGAGATACTGTAGAATCCTAATACATGTATATGTTAGGATCATCGTGCAATTTCTAGAGAGTCACTCTCAACATAGAATTACTCGCTTTTATATTCATGTAGCGAAAATACATGCAAGAACTCTTGATGAATAAATGACACGCAAATCCATGTTCAAGCGATTTGACGTACAACTGAATCATTTCGACAAATCAGTTACTCGTGTAAAATAAGGAATCTACTTTTCATAGGAAAGAAAATTGGATGGATCCCTCCGCTTCAACTGTCTTCGAAAGTTCGACGTATTTGTCTTCAGTCTTTGGCACTCCATTTTTCAGCTTTTCAAATTTTTAATTACAATCACGTTTCAGATTACCAACATTGTCTTGGAAAGTTCGGCGTATTTGTCTTCAGTCTTTGGCACTCCATTTTTCAGCTCTTCAAATTTTCAATTACATTCATGTTTCGGATTTCCAACATTTTGGTATGAGCATCTCTGAAGAGACATCATTTGTCGAAATGCGCATTTGGTGCATCAAAATTGGTACCGTATATGACTTATTTCTGAAACATTCCAGAGAATACTTTAGCGATTGTAAGTCGTTTACAATTATAGCCTGAATTTCAGATTCTCAAAGGATATCTTAGAATTGTTACGTTCCATTTCACTCCTATAGGAAAACAGCCTGGTTTAAGTAAAGTGCCATAAGTTTCGAACTCAAGGAGTTTTTATCATAATATAACCATCTTAATCATACATTGTTGACTGACCATGCTGTTTATAATATGGAATTTACAATGCAATGAAAAAGGTGAAGATAACAAACAGTAATGACAATGAACAGTGATCAATCTCGAAGACAACGAACAGTGATCAATCTCGTA
>CAJDSM010050631.1:6713-18491 GCA_903981925.1 Ostrea lurida | reverse complement strand
ACCCACATAAATGGTGCCAACTCAATTTTTTTTTTCAACCAATTTGTTTTTTTTTTTTGTTTTTTAAATACAAGTATTTAAATTCTCGTATTGGACGTGGTGACCGGGGATTCTGATCCGTAATAGTTTCAGTGAAGATTGGTATGGCCAAATAAAATTAATCATTGTTCTCAGAGAACGCCGCCCCTATCAAAAGTTGCCTAAACGTGGGTTGTTTTATTATTGCATAAAAAATTGCGCGCCGCACAAGAGTTATTCCCGAAAAATGTAAGATTAATCTCCTCTGACGCTACTATTACTCGTGCTCATAGTAGTTTTGGTCTCAGTATTGATTTTGTTTATGTCCGCTATTTGGTAAGGATATTCATTTGTTTTTCAAGTTATTTCTCATAAGAGGGTGCAATTTAAATATGATACTATTGCTTATTGATTCTCATGAAGCAGAGGATTTTTAAAGCAGAGGAGAAATTCTCCGTAAGCTCATACAATACGTAGATTCAAATGTTATGTTTTAGATCAAAATTATATTGACAATAAAAATTTAATTATGACTGGTTTATAATACAATGAAAATACTCTTATAATTGGGAAAATATTTAACATAAATAATGCACAGATAATTTTCTTATTACATCACTTGTGTAGTGGGCAATCGAGAGGTTTGATTTTGTGGTTCACCTTACCTATCCCAACAAACATTTATTTACAACAATTTTGATTTACTAGATCATCTAGGCATAAACTTATGCCCCTTGAAATTAAATTTCGTAAATATGTTGAATCATTTCAGGTTTTATATCGTTTGATTTAAAAACAAAAAATAAAATCCCTACCCTCGCTCTTTGGGAAATAAAAACAAAAAATAAAAACCCTACCTACCTACCCACTTTTTCAAAATCAATTTCCCGAGAACCAGACAATTTATTTTATGTGGCCTATCTTTAAAAAAGTAAACTTTATTTTCTTAAGCCGATAAACAAACAAGTTAAATTATTTTGTAAATTAAGTACGGCTTCTCGTCAGCTCGAATTTCGATGTGAAATGGTCATTGGTGTAACTTTAAAACGTTTATCATATCCTTGTATATGTAGAAGCGTTTATAATGATATTTGAAAAAAAACCTCAAGATGAAATTCAGTTTAATTCACTGATGTTGCTGTATGTCGTAGTTGTTAGTGTACATATGGACAATAGCACATGCAGACATTGAAAGTTTAAAATACCGTACTTTGCAGAATATACTAATACACACCTTTTTCAAGAATATTTTGACACGAGAAAGGGGTACATAATATATAGCACAATAGGTTATTGCTAGTTCTTTTCCAGGTAAAAATCGACAATGAATACGTTTAAATTATTGTCTCTCAGTCTTTATAAATACTGTAGTCTTTTTCACGTTGTTCACCTATTTGAAAGTGAAAAATCTATCACAAAAAAAATCACGAAATTACTAAAGATGTGATACTTACAATGTGTAAATAATTAAAAAATTATCTTGAAAAAGCGGATAATAATGTTTTAGATCTGAATATTCAACACCATGTGTACCGCGCAACATGTATTAACGCATGTGCACAATTGCCTTTTCACGTGCTAAAATATCAAAGCTAGGGTGGAAAATAATTTGCCACTATAGTTAGTTTAAGAATATGTTTTGAGGAGCTTTAAAATAACTTTTCCTGGGCAAAAGGAATAATGAGCTGGCAACCAGCACATTTTAGTTTCATGAAGTCGATGCACATGTCGTGTATACTGCACTTACTATTTGATTTTGTCACACACATCCCCTAGGTGAATACTTTTATAAGTCTTTTTTTTAAGTGAGAGAAAAAAAATCTGCACAGTATATGCAGACCTTGAATTAACACGTTTCTTTTGCCGTAAACTACAGACGTATACATACGTATGTATGTTCTTCATACTCATCATCATTCATGAATTTTCATTTCTCTAAAGTACATGTATCTTAATCACAGCTCTTGCTAAGCAGCATGTTGAATACAATTTACACTCTAGTTTCATATTTTGAACCCCCCCCCCCCCTAAAATATTGTTCGTGCTGCAAAATCCCGTGCTCTACTGAAATTAACATGATTACCTGGATAATATCACAGTGCAGAAAGTCAGACGACTGTTATCTTAAACAAGGGTATAGCGATTTTAAAGTACTTTGCTTAGTATTAGTCTGCGAAAATATTCATTGAAATTACCCCAAAGTGTATAGTTACATGTAAGAGTATCTGTCTGATACGCGAGTCAATTTTTTGCTGCGTATTTCTACACACCAAAGGGGGGAAGGTGTTGCGTATTGGTACACCACTGTGATATAAATATTTGCTTAAAATTATGGTACTTTAGAATACAAACCACTAGATATTAACATAGGATGGTTAAAAGAACTAAAGGGGCATGCCAATAAGATACTAAACGATATGCAGCCAACGTAATAGATGAATTCAATAAATAAAAATAAACTTTGAGTATATTTAATTATTCATTATATCAAATATAACATTAAGCAAAAGAAAAGAGTCAAGAAAGCATACGTGACATACTTAGCACACATACCACAGATATATTAATACTGGTATAGCAATTTCTCACGCACCAAAAAAAAACCAAACCCTACCTACCTACCAACCCATCTCCAAAAGGGTAGGGTCGGCAAACGCCAAACAAACATTTTTTTAATAGTGGCCGTGTAGTAGATTTTTTACTTGATTAGTGATTAGCATGGAATTGATACAAAACTTAACTTTTTTCAATAAACCACCATGAAATAGAGGAAATGAGAGTCAAGTGGTATACATGCATGGCGAATCTAAGTGAATTTTCTGTTAATTATAACTCAAGATAATGAGATAAATCCCCATTGTTTTCAATGCTTGATTTTAATCTTGTAGCAGAAATAAGTTTAATAATTGTGTGATGAATAAAAGATGCGTGTCGGATATCGAATGGCTCGGGACTGACCTGCGCAGTTGGCGTCTTAAAACTTTCAAGTTAAAACCAGGCTGGTAATGTCCAAGAAACCCAATCATTGCATGTTTACAATTTACTTTTTATTTTGTCATTCATATTTAATTATTGCATTAGAAGAAATGACGTGAATTACTAAATCTGCTCCTTACATCAAGGCTTATATTCTTTAGGACACAATGTCTCAAGATGGTGATTTTAAGGTAGAGATTGATATAAAAACTATAAACCATTGAATTTTCTTAATTTTGATAATTTTGATATATTTTTATGATCAAAGCTTTTAAAAACATATCAAAATATCATGGTAGATAATCGAGCTTGTTTTTGAGAAGTCTATTGATTTTAATAGCAAGTTAATTTCATTCTTTATAATGCGCCATAAAAAGTGATGAAAAATAAGTAGAGACCAATATACAAGAAGATCTACAACATTTTTATTGTAAGGGAATCATAACTTGTCACATTTGGTTTGAAACATTTCATATAACAGATCAATTTCAATTTCAGCAATCATTTTAATCCTGTAACAAGATTACTTTAACCAAACTGCATTAGCTAATTACCTTGAAATTGTGCACAATATTTGCATACAGAGTCATACGTTTGCTTTAGCTGCAAAAAAAATAAAAAATACTCATCAAATTTCATATTTTATCTTATTGTTATTTCATTGTTAAGTTAATATAAGAAAAAATTGAAACACCATAATGGAGTTCTATATCAAACTAGCGAGAAATTTTAACCCTACCCCCTTTTAACAAAGAAAATTAAGAAGTAATTAAATAGGTAAATCTTGCTGAAATTGCATGGAAATTTTAAAAATTATAAATTTTAGTTCATACATTACATGTTCTGAATCTTTCTTAACTCACGGGGGTATTTTGCGGCATTTAGCTAGGTAGTGTTTCGGATCCACCAATGAGAGTGTAAGTTATTTTAAGACTGTTTACATTGTAGAGGCGAAATCAAGTTTGATTGTATATAAAGTTCAATGAATATACATGTATATATATTGCAGGACTACTTGGCATTTAAAGCTGAACTTGACAGAAGAGAAACTGTATATAAGAAACTAGCAGAAAAATGTTTGG
The DNA here is from genome assembly GCA_903981925.1 of Ostrea lurida. NCBI lineage: Eukaryota > Metazoa > Mollusca > Bivalvia > Ostreida > Ostreidae > Ostrea > Ostrea lurida. The sequence continues at coordinate 14,415 of CAJDSM010050631.1, read as the reverse complement.
CCAAAAAAGCAGTAAAAATCACAGAACCTATGTGGATTGAACTGAACACAAAATGGTGCAATGTTGCCAGACGAACTAGAATGTGGTTGTGGAAATTGGATGCCAGTCTTCCAGGAAAGCTAGGAAAGTTTGGGGACTGGTTAAATCAAGGAGAGGAAGTCTTAGAGCAACAAGCAGATAATGCCCAGGACAGACTGGATCTGGCACAGCAGCTAGCCAAACTGCTACAGGAATCACAAGTATGTAGACTGCACATTATGTACTAATGCAGTTTTTAATTCATGTGCAAAATGATCTTGTTAGTTGATGGCATTTATTGCTTTATGTTATTAGTCCCCTACCGGTTTGTAACCAGACGGGAACTATAGCTTTCTTCTTTGCTGTCTGTCTGTCTTCCTGTCTGTCCCATTCCATCCCCGTTGGTTTTCCAGACTTTTTTTCTTTATGCTTGTGAGGCTCATTGAAACTTGCAGGTGTTTCAGAGTGTGAAACTACAGATCAAGTTCGAATTTCATATATGTTTGGTGGGCAGTGTGTGAAAGAATAAATTATATTCTCACATTTTCAATATTCTCGGGATTGGGATCGTGCTTTTATGGGAAGGCTGTAATTAGGACATTCTAATTGGGCAATTCAAAAACTCACCCGATGAGTTCGATTGTAATTACTTCTATTGATGTCATTTTAACTCTTCACGTAACGGAAACACATGCATGTGAATATATGATTCACAAGGATATTTCTTTTGTTGTCGGCGAGTGATCTGATCGGCCTTGCGTGGTGTTACTCGTTTTACCGCATTCCTACAATGTGTACAGACTTTGTAAGCGAGTCCCGACAGTCCATTCAACTACAAGTAATGAATGTCCTTTTGGGTGTTTTGTTTTGTGTTGCATATGCACAATTATTCCCTTCTCATATATTTGGCTTTAAACAGATCCAGGTAGTGTTCACGGTCCTATGTCACAGTTTTCGAATTTGTTCTGTTCTTTCCACAGATTAAGTGCAGCTATCGATTCGAATAAAAATTTAGTGGGTGGATTTGCATCTTGATTTTTTACTGCGTTGACTATCAAGGATATGTATATTTTAAAGTTTCATGTTTATGATTGAGTCAACGCAGGATATACCTTCATGCTTATGAAATGAATTAATATCAAATACTTCCCAATAACCTTTTTTCAAAAAAAAAATAACGTTTAAAATTAAAAAAAAAAACAATAACATTTAAAAATAAATAAAAAAAAAAAGATAGCTTGACGGAAAGGGAGTTAAATCTTAAAAAATCAGAAGGTTTTAATAACATTACCAGAAACGCAACAAAATGTCAATTACTCGTCTGAAGCATGTTATGTTCTCTATCCAATATTTTGGTACTCGAGAAATAGTTTACACCAACATATACTGTTCATGTTCCGATAAAATGCTGTCAGTCCTGTAGTTAGAACTACGATTGCATATTTTATCTTATATATTTGTCAAAGTAAAACGTTTGATTTTATAAATATTATTTTCAGAACATTGAATGCGAAAAGCAGGGACATTGACATCTTTAAAATAGTCACAGTTACATGTTAGATAAAAAGATAATTCCCGAAATCAACACAGACCGTTGACCTACTGACATTCTTCATTGTAGTTGAATGTCCATCTTGTATGTAGTATACCAGTCATGCACCTGTGTTATTACTTTATCTGCAGGTCCAACATGTGTCGAGGCATGATTGACTAAGCACTGCTGCATGTATCCTGTGCGAAATCACTAGCTCTTCATTCTATATTTTTTTCTGCATTTAGTTCGGGTCAATATCCTACCGGAACACAATGTCCAAGAAACGAACGGACGACCGCGTAGGACCGGCTTCTTTGACGATTGTAAACCGAAACAAGACGAGTTTTGCAAATCACATTCAATGTTTGAATCCTATCATCCATGGAATTGATACTAACCACATGAAGCCACAAAATGGACACATCAGCCGACAGAAGGTGAAAATTGCAAATTATTCCGCGATTGAAGTGCAAGTATTACCTGAGAACTATCATGTATTATAATGTACATTGTAATATTTTGATGAGATAACTGCTTGGTTAACTTTTATAATTTCAGTGAGTTGGGTAAAGAGAAGGGAGCAGGTGGATCCACGCCAAGCGACAACGCATCTCATATTAAATAGCATATTCAAAATATCAAACATATACGTCCTTTTTTGTAGAACTCATAAGTTTCAGAGGGTTTACCCTTGTGCCCAAAACAGGGCCATCACCCTGGTTCACTGGGGGTTTAAGGCCAACGAACAAGACACCGAGCTCAGTGATTTTGATTGATTTCTCTTGATATTTCTAGAGTCCGCACTGGCCCCCTGGTGCACGCCCTTTTCATACTGGAAGGGAGAGGGGAACACAACGTAATATGTGTTCCACCACTTTGCAAGCATTGAAATTGAAAATGCTAGTATAAGGAGCTGAACTTCTGCAATGAGAAAAGAATGGGTGCACCAAGCTCAGATCACGTCGTCACCTACCCAGAGTGGAATAGCTATGCTTCACTAATCGTCGCAATTTCACATTCGTCCATAGAGGTAGGGAAGACTACTTCCAGACTCAGTAAGCGTGCTATAGGGACGATGATGCACTTTTCAATCGCATGTAATTCAGATGACACTTGCTGCTCAGTCATGTGTAGTATTGTTTAGAAATTTGTTTAGAAATGTACGTGATGTAAACAAATCAAAATAAAATATTTTGATTCACATATGGACTGAAAACCGTTTCATCACCTTTGCACAAATATTATATTTTGGTCAAACTTTTATGTTCAAAGGGGGAATAACTCTCGTAAAATACACTGTGTGTAATCCATATAATACAAGTTTACATGGAATTCTGTTCACGGGTTGTTGGCGCTATTGACTGTTTTGGTATAGCTCATTTGGCCAACATCTAAGTTCAAAAGGGGTTATGAACTTCAGAAAAAAATCAACCAAAATTTCCTGCAATTATTCCACACCTGTCTGATGGACGTGTTGCAGTCTAGTGGGGAAATGGTCTTTATTGGTGGTATCGTATAAAAGGGGAAGTACAAGTATCAAACGTAATCATAGTCCAAAAACACATACAAACTCGAGTGTAGGGCAACACGGACCTTCGACAAAGCGAGGCATATTCAGATGCTATGGAGGAGTAAGCCATCCTCTGCTGACCGGTCACACCCGCCCGTAGCCTGTAGTGAACCAAAGTAAACCAGGGTTACCGGCTCGTCAAATCTAAGTATGAAATGACAGTCTACAAAGGGTAGCACAAATCAGTTCAACCATATGACTTAGTGATAATTTTCTCGCAAAAAGGTCATTAATTGCGACCGTAGAATTTGCGAAAATTAATGATACTTTAAACGAGATTCCGTTTAACCCTGGCAACATCAACTTTTTGTCCTGGTTGGATTGGATGGTGAAGATCTATGGTTTTGTCATAAAAGCACTAAATACAAAATCATGGAAGTCCTATCTTTATAGTTCCACGATATTAATACACGTATATTTCTAATAACTTGGTTAAACTTATAAAGGTCAACAAGGTGCACAGATCATTAGAGTGAAAGAAAATACGTCTTGCATATGATTAGGTACAAAATTATAATCCTACCTTTAAATAGCTCAGGCAATATTGAATAAAGTTAATCAACACTCCACGGTCAGGGTCTACACGTGAGACAAGATACTCTACAACCCTACCTAAATAGCTTCCGATTATCATGTAAATAGGCTTAATGCTTTCTAACAGTAGGGTCGAACTTTCGATTCAAAGTAAAAATCCCATGAATTGATATGAAAGGTTTTGGTCATATGAAGTTGGTCTACACATTAATGAAAACATCTACCTCCAATGATTCAAAAAGTAAAATTCCAAATTGGAAAAAAAATTAAGGTCACATTTTTAATTATAAATAGTCAAACTTAGTCAAGTCAGAAAACCATGCACGCATTTCTCACTGAAAGGTCTGAGGTAACATATTAATAATGCCTATACAAAGATATTGAAAGTCTTTTGTAGTTGTAGTTCAAGAAAATACTTTTCCTTGATATCAGCATAATGTAAAACTTGATCCCAGTTGCAGCCTCACCCTACCTCAGGAATCGAGTTACAAAATAGTGACACTACGGTTTTTTGTCCATAAATGTAACAGCCCTAAACGTTAACCATAACCAGACTAATTGAATGATCAAAATTAATCACCGGCTCCACTCTGGCGCGTCCGGGGTGTCCCGTTTGCCCATTTCTTGTTTTTGTATTTCTGTCTTAGAACTTAATTCTAAACGCTGTCCATAATGGAGCGTCCCTAATCTATAAGACACAAAGGGTATTCCAGTACATCCAACCACAAGCCTCTGAAGGAAACATTAAAATACGTGTCTCAATCTGAGTTAATCCAGCCAGTGAAGGATTGCAACTCCATCAACATTATTAGGGATTTAAAGGATATCAAGGGTGGTTCCAAGCGATTCTCTGGTTACTGAACATTTTCACAGACTAAAGGGTCAATGCAAGTTATAGTAGCAGTAAAGAAAGACCAAATGAAACAAAGCGGCCAGCTCGGAAATGAAGGGCAATCCATGAAGATGTCATTTGAAAAAATGCAAGGATGTGCCTGTCAGATATCCAGTTAAGCATATACACTTTACATGACCACCCAACAATTTATATTCAGTTATTTTGATCGTGACATGGAAGTGTTTGTGCTGAAAACACGATGAAGGAGCAGAATAAATTGCCTATGCAAGTGAGAGTTTCGACTAGGTAGAGCCAACTACATGTACCTCCTCATAAAAGTGTTTTGAAATTAAAATGGATCATTACTGACAAAAAGGCGAAGTTAACATTGTTCATAACGCAATCACAATTCCAAAACACAATACAAATCGAGTGTCGGGCAACACGCGAACCTCCGACAAGCGAGGTAGGAATCAGGTGCCATGGAGGAGCTAAGCAATCCTCTGCTGACCGGTCCACCCGCCAGTGAGCCTTATCGAATAAAGTAAACGGGATTACCGGTAGTCAAATCTAGTAGGAAAATGACAGTCTAACAGGTATGACAATCAGTCAACATATGACTTGCGGGGGGGGGAGTGAATATTTGTAATCGCAAACAAGGTCATTATAGCGAACGTAAGAATTTGCCGAACTCGATGACTTTAAACGAGATTCCAGATTTAGTGGTGGCATATTGTTTGAAGTTGTAGACAACGATCCACTGACGTGATGTGTTTATCCGGTAACTAGATGCAACTTAGTTAGTAACCTAGATCTATGAAGTAGTAACTCCATTAGAAATTAACAAGTTACAATATCAGCATCTTCCTTGCAGACCCGTCAACAGTGTTTCTGTCCATTTTTCGGACTCAGTTTGAAGGAGCGTCTTTAAATATTTTTAGCTAACAGAGGTTTAATCTTAGCTTAATATTTATTGGATTGATACTTTACCAGCTACATATATAAAAATATTGAACTGGTGGAAATCTGAACAAAAAAGAAACTTAATATAAGCCATAGCCAACTCGTGGAGATTTGGAACAGAAGAGAAGGATGGGATGAACAAAACGAGTTCATAAATATTTTCAAAAGAAGGAAGGACACTTCAAATTGTTCAGATGAGATTTTTTTTTACAAGAAATTCACTTTCAAATGGAGAAAAGTCTTACAATGTTGTCTGACACTTTAAAGAGGTAAAGTTTGTAGGACTGCACAAAAAAATAGTTACATCTGGGTTAGAGAAAACAGTCAGATTCACTAAACAAGAGTTTTTGACCGGGGTTTGAGAAAAACACCAAAGCCAGCGTATGGAACTGTGAAAGAATGCAATCAGAAGCATAAACATGGTTCAGAACTGGACCGATTCTGTCTAACTCTTCAGCCAAGCCATCATATATTCTTTGTATTGATTTATTCGTTGGAAAAGTATTGGGGATTCGTAAGAATATTTTGTCATAATTAAAGACCACTTTACCAGATAAGCTGTGGCAAGTTTCCATAAAATCACTTACAACTACAACAGCTAAACAATGTCTATGAATTATTTCAGGGCTCACATTTATAGTTTTTCCCAGAATCGACCTTCATGGCGATAAGGGAAGCAAATTTTGCAAACAAGGTCATCAAAGAATTTTTTGTAAGATCGACAGCATAAAGAATAACAACGACGCCCATATCGCCTCACAGACAAGGTGTGTTTAAATTATTTGTTCAGACTATCACCAAATCTTATACCCTTTCAGAGAAAATAAAATAAGATTGGACGAGATCGATATACATGTACTAATAGTATATCATTTTTAAGCACGCTTATCAATCAGTCGTTAGAAATGGTTTTACAAAATGTGGATTAAGTTCAAGTTCTTTCAAAATATAGTTGTAAACAATGAACTTTATACACAATGACAATTGTTGTTATCATCTTTGTTCCGCTGGAACTGTAATTCCTCATGCAACCTACAATTGTTCTAAACTTTATCATTCGTTGTTGATGGGATGGTAGCAATATTGCTTTCACTTTAATTTGTTTACATACGCGATATCAATTATTCTGGTTTCTAAACACAGAAACGATAGATGTATCACATTTGTAATTTGGTTTCAAATATCAATTTTAATTATTCCTCTTATATTCTTTAATATTCTTTATCCATTCTACACAGAGTGCAGTTCCTTCCCTAATACGGTGAATACTAGTAAATGAATCGTAAACGGCTGTGCAAAACCACACAAAGAAATTGTTATTACACTTTTCACAAAGACCCTTGATATATAAACAAACAACACTTCTTACGGAAACGGAATACACTGTTTGGATTTGGAGATGTCGCTGCTGACGTCAGGGAGTACCCGTCCTGCTTAACAAATCGAAAAATAGGAAGACGTGACTGACACGAGCTTACCACGGTACGTCTTCAATCGACAGCAGTGTGTGAGTACCTTGTGATGGTCTTCTGACGTAAATGAATCTACTTGAAAAAGTGTGTGAATGACCCATCTTATCTGGAAATGTACTCTTTTAAAACAGGAACCATGTGATATTGTGTTAATACACCACCGGATTTTATAAAGAAAACTACTTTAGAAACTTTGCTTTATTAGTTAATCTGTGGAAGGAAGTAAAGGGAAAATTAACCATCGATGTAAGGTGAGTTACCATCTACTAAACACAGAGTATATATCTTTTCTTATAAATATTTTTGATAACTGTTGATAAATATGAATCGGAACTAGGTGCATGGTAGGAGTTTTATTTTAAATTCTTCTGTGTGAAGTGTAACAAACATGAAGCTAGTTTGGGCAGTGGCGATAACCTTTCGTGTGTACTTGTCACATTTTGAATAGAAATCTATCAAAATTGGGTGGGTATCAAGAAATGGTAATAAACTGTTACACGTATCTTAGAATGAATGAATAATGTTAGTTTAGAGAATGTATCTAGGCAAATTCAAAATACATTTTCATATTTATTGACATGTTGTGCGCTTAAATTTATCTAAAAAAAATATGGTGTTATTAAGGAATGAATATATATGCTATGACTTAAACTTTAATAAAGAAAAATAAACTGTATGCAATGCTCACATTTTGCATGACTTAATTGTGATTATTACTTTATTAGAATTCTTTATCATACCAGGAGTTGTTGTTTTAATCATCCAACTCCTCAGAT
>CAJDSM010050615.1:2350-13313 GCA_903981925.1 Ostrea lurida | reverse complement strand
TAATGAATAGAAAGAGATATTGTTCGTGACATTCATCAATGATAATACCGTACCAAATATACGTAAAATGATCAATGATATATTGATAACCCCACCGAAAGCTTCTTCCCCAGTGGGGGTCCTTGATACACTGTGTTGGAGCTGTCGATAAAGGAATCGGAACTCGGGGTCGAACGTTGAAAAGTTAAAAGCCGCTACACTCCGCCTTACCCGGACGGTACGTCTACTTTTAAGGTGGGCCCCACGTACATCTGGGAAGTTTCTTTCAAACAAAAACCCAAGCACGTATGATTTTAATTATGAAAGATATGATGACATAAATATGTTATACCAATGTGAAAAGGTGGAACTATTGAAATTTGAATACAAAAAACATGCAATTTAAAAAATTTCTCGCCAAGTTAAGTATGAACAAAGTCTCTTCTGGCGGATTCGAACTGCGGGACCTGTTGGGTTGCCAAACCGAGCTTTACTGACGAGCTATTGAAGTTATACAATCGAATGATCGAAATCAAGCTATTTGCGCCAACTATTTTAAATCGCCATCTGTGTGACGTTGTGTCTATAAAGAGTAAATGCGTTAGTGTTAGTGGGCTACCTTAACAGCTGGAAATTCACGACGAAAAAAATTAGAAAACGCGCGCCATAAAATAGGCCTGCGTGAAGCGTTCAAAGTTTATGAATTCATTATCATGTATTTGTCAAAAATTAGATTAATTAAGGCTGCTAGGACGATTGGTTCAAAATAAAATATGGACGTCAATGGTCAATCTTTCGATTGAATCTGACAACAGATTTTCGTCGACTCCAATTTCTGAAAGCATTCATTAATTATCTTACGTGGTTTAACTAAATTGCCAGCTTTTGGTTAATATTAATCTCGCTCATCAATTAGATTCACACACCTCATATATTATTTAACACTTGATAAATGGTCGTTGGAAGCGATAATGAATCTAGAAACGGCAAAAAGTGGGCGAGAGTACAAATATTTTTCATTACCAATTTAGCAATCACTCTGCATGATTAGACTGCTGGAACTTCACACAGTTTTTTTAAAACCGATTTATTACAATATAAACAACATTCTTCAGTTTGCAACGAAATGAAAATTAAAATTTTGTCTTGCTTCTCTGCTAGGACTCCCTCATATTTCAGGGACACTAGATACACTTCGCCCCTGCTTCACATCACGCGATAACTGTAAAACACATGCCCCCCATCGCGATATGAAAAGCACTAGAACTGCCATGTCGTCGGGATACTAACAGAAGAATTACAAAGAATTATTCAAGATGTTTTAAAAAACAATTTATTTTACAATTATTCACAAATACATGTATTACATTCCATGAATAAGTCCAATTAATCCTAGTCAAATGTTCAACACCCCCCCCCCCCCCCCCCCCCGCCCCCCCCCCCCCCCCCCCCCCCCCCCCCCCCCCCCCCCCCCCCCCCCCCCCCCCCCCCCCCCCCCCGCACCTGAGCTGAGATATTCTCAAAACGTGTCCGATACGGATACACCAACCGAGCTGGATTGAAGTTTTACGTACGAGAATGGCAAACTGTCACAAGATGGGCTGTTAACGTCAAATTAACGTTTCTCAGAAACGTGATCTCGAAGTACGAACGTTATTCACACTTTAAACGAACCGGATGCCATTTTTGACACCTCCGGTATGGATCATGTCTCTAATTCACCACGGAACTAATTAATTAAAAAAGAGCAAACAAAACAAAAATAAAGAAGAATGAAAGAAAAAAAAAGCACCGTGTGAATTGCGAATATCACACAAAACAATACTGGGTATTTTAAAAAAAAAAAAAATAGACGTCCAATGTCAGTAATTTTAAAAGTGCAATGACATCCGATGTACTTGTATATTACGTTATGATTTAGTCGTTAAGATAAGTCCTCCTTCGATCATATCCCAAAAATCAGTAGCAGATTTATGTAAAACAACAGATTATGACTATATGAATTTAAGAAAACAGTGTTCTGTTTAAGTTGCAAATCACAAATGAAGAAAGTTACTTGTAATGGATCTTCTACCAACAAAATATTTGTGTACACGTATGTGTGTAAAGGGCTTATTCGCTGTTCCCTAATAATTGGTGAATGTGATTGAATGCTAATGTAATCATGACTGAAAGTATACATCTGTAACAAACCCCCCCTCCCCCCCACCCCCCCCCCCCCCCACAACGCACCCCCCCCCACACTCGCATTATAGTTGGTAATTGACAAATATTAACTATTATTATCTTCAATACAAAACTTAAAACATCACACGCAGGAAAGGCAGACAGGGAGAGCAAGAGGGAACAAGAAAAAACGGACCAGAAAGAGAAAAAGCACAAGACGGCCGCAATGAAACAGAATTTACATAATCTAGGTGCAGAACACAAAACGAAGCACGTCACTCAGGGGAACGAAGTAAGAGGAGGAAACAAAGGTAAAGAGAAGCCCCAAGAGCGACAGGAGGGCAAGACAGTCTCGCCACACTGTAGTCAGGTGGGAGGGCAGGTGCAGAAAAGCCCCAGGGGGGCAGGGGCAGAGCCGCAGCCGACTGAGGGAAGGAGGAGAGCCTACGGGAGGAGAACACGGAGCAGCCCGGAGCGACGGGACAAAGGAGCGAGAACACGATAAGCGAAGGAGAAACGAACAGAACAAGCGCAAAGTGCCCAGTAAGGGATACACAGAAGGGAAAAGACAACACACCACACACCAGAGGAACAGGAGAGAACGGGGACAAACACGGGCCACACGATACACAACCGCACGACAGCCCCAGGAACAGGCAGCGACGAACAAACAAGAGCAGGGTGGAACCCAGCCACGAAAGAAGCAGCGCCAAGGCGGGGAGCAGGGGGAGACGACCATGAGAGACAGTATCCCTTAGACACCGACAGGGGCACACCCAAGACCACCAGACCAGACAAGAACCACCGACTAGTACAAGAAGGAACACCGACAGGGAGTCATCAGGGTAACATATGACAAGGGACTCAGTTGGGTTATCGTCTAAGCACACCCAAGGAGCGGAGACGGCACAGGCGACAAGCACGCGACTCTCAGTGGTGTGTCATGAGACAAGACAACACCGACTACCGAATAGCAAGTATGACAAAGACAGAACAAAAACACCTGTGGAACTGAAGCACGCGGAACACGACAGAGACAGTCAGACCAAGCGGACAAAGGGGACACTAATACTTTTCAAAACCTACCCGCCCCGTTAAGGCGAAGGGAACAGACGAGGAAGCCCAGCCAGACAACAACACGACAGGACAACAACACCGACAGCGGACAGAGCAGACTGCCGACAAACGACCCAAATCTCTCGGGCACCGCGATTAAGATCCCATCCACGACGATGACGACATCGGAACATGCACTGCCTCACATACTCACTCATACACCGGGTCTGTGTGCGCTCTCTGCTCATGACTCTCCTGCTTCATCACATCCCTCTCCTCTCCTCTCGGATCATCTGCCGATACTCTCTCCTGACTCCCACCCTTCTATAATACAAGAATGATACTACATCACTCTATACCCTTAAGGTGCTATATTGGCTTTATAAGGCCTTCCAAAAAATCATGCTATCAGGAAACCTAAGCTGAAGCGCGCGGGCTCCTATGCACACAAACACAACCAACCCATAGTACTAACACCACCTATTTAACCCCACACGCCCCTAAACGGTGTCTTATACTGAACAACGAAACACCCATGGTATGCCCCCTTCATTAAATAAGAACTCTCATCATATCACAAGCAGACGTGGTACTGTTTTCGTGAACACACCAAAACAGAAAAAACCCAAACGGTAAAACAAGGAGACCCCACCGCCCAACCACACCCCAACAAAACCGGCCACACCGAGCACATAACCAACAGCCAGGCAGACAGACATACACCACGAGAAAGCAAAACAGGACAACGGACAAACCGTCAGTTGTATTACCAAACGATCAGGCGAATACTCAGCAACGAACGATATGAACTCATCAAGCTCCCTGGAGCCACACCGGGATCTTAAATGATAAAGAGACACATACGCAACCAGCAAGACGACTCTAGGAGACAACCATGAGATCACACAATCACGGCAGCAACAGCCGACAACAATGGGAACAACACCCAAACCCAGGACAGAACACAGGCACACTACAACAACAACACCACGGTTCAATCAATAGAAAAATCTGGCACAATAGCCTTCGATCGAAATTTTGACTACACAATCGCATTTCGCGACAGGTTGAGTAGTCACCAGGAAAGAGTAACGCAAGCAACACCGACGAGACCGATACGCAAAGACACCCACAGTGGTAATATCTCACCATACAACAAACGGAGCGGCATTTTGATTTCTAGCATATCAACATGAACACAACAACGGCGACATAGTCGGAACCGAAACAAATAAACAAACACAGCGACTCTAACAGAAATTTCACAGCTTTCTTCATAAACCCATTGACCCGGGTTGAGCAAGACGAAACACGATCTCGGACATTCCGAACCGGACTCTTGACCGAGCGGAGCTCAAAACAATAACAAAGCGACGCACCAACATTCATCTGAGCAAACACGTGTATCCATCTCAGTGGACGAGAAATAAGCCACCAAACAACACAGAACCAAGACAAAAAGCTAAAATCACCGAAAATAGACATTACATGATCCGCATCATATCGTCGCTAGTCACCAGAATAGAGAATCATTGAAACCAATGCTCCGCTAGGGATACACCTGGATCGCCATAAATGAAAAAGTACCATTAAGACAAATTCGCCGTCAAATTCAGTCAGAGCAATCCTCTCAAGATACGATATTCCCGACACTAAAAAAAGCAAGAGGCTCCAAGCAAGCGGAGCCAGGAAAATATTAATAAATCTCGCTTACCAAAAGCCGATAAAAGCTCATTTCAGCTCTCTATCAAAACAGGTATGCCAATAAGCACTCATCTCAAGATCCTCTATATACCATATGGCGACGTGTTAATGCCGTTTTATTACGATAAGTTTCGCAAAAGTGAAAATAGCTAAACGGGAAAAACAGTTTTTATTATTCATATATTTCTGGCTGAGAAAATGAAGCTACACAACACACAGATGCAACTACATATTCACACAACATGAACAGTCACGTCATCTTACATCAAAAAGACAACGGGTGACCTATCGAACCATACGCACTGGTAATCAAAACGGCTACATCCAACACGCACGCTCTCGCTCTCCTATAGGCCTACATCACATTACACATGCAGACCAAGGCATAACACGGACGTATCTAATATGTTAGAGACACCTAATTTGATAGCTAAACTGAATATCACTATTATACATCCCAAAGCAAGAAATAAAACAGACGCCCCCAACCAAACCCAACACAAAGAACCAACAAGAGGAGTCTAAAAGGCACAGAATTCGAGCAAGATGAGGGGAAGCCGACGAGAAGAGCCAGTGAATGACGGAAACTATTAGCAATTGCCAATATTTCAATGTGTACATCAGTTTTTGGTTAAAGCGATTCTATGACTCAGTAACTAACAATTCGACTCAAAAAGCTGTAATACTTTCCCGGTTTGCTATAGAGACGGCCTCCTCTGACGGTGTGCTAGGGCCACGACAACTATATTTTAACTTTTCAACTGCTAAGTTAGTAGAGTGCGGCCCGTAACATAATTGTCAGAATACCTGCATGTAGGCCAACGTGTCGACAACTATAAAAGTTCTAAGAAAATATATAAAAGTACCTCCGTGGGAATTAGGTCGACACAAAGAAGTCATAGCAAGAGATGTTGGAAGAGACCTTATACAATATATAATCAAAAACAAATGAAGCAAAACAAAGGACAGAAAAATCCTCTTCAATAAACGCAACAAGTTAATCTGTCACCAAGAGCGAAGGAAAAAAACATATCTGTTTACAAAGCCATTATATACAAATCAATTCCCCAAGGCACACCACGGCATTAGACCTATGCATAGCATCACATTTTCAAGCCACGGCATTCCAGCTTCGCAGAATTAGAGATTTTTCCCAAACTTTCAATTCCCCCGATCCACATCAAAAGCTGTAGAGCCGCACAGGAAACGGGGGAAGACACCACACCAAGACGAAAACGGCAGCTCTGGTCATCCAATAAGAAGAAAACAGGCTCTAAATTACTAGTGCCATAACCTCTTGGAAGACAAGTTTCTCACCGGCTGACATTGAGAACTGTGTTTTGAGATCAACAACCCACCGCAGCGCAAACCAACAAAAAACAGACAATCGAACTGCTCTCTCCGTAATGAAAGAATGAATAATTTAGTGTTCAAATCTCAATGAATTAATCTTAGATAGGTTTCGAGGAGACCCGAAAGGGGAAACTATTAGAGACACAGTTTTAATAAATACGCGACAGTCTCTATTCCAGCGGTGCTTTCAGCCACGACTTTAGACCGCGAAGAAGTGTCCAGTATGGTAGAGCTTTTCAATATTCGACTAAGCTACCATTTCATTTTCATATTACAAATGTCGATAACATAGCTCCATAAAGGAGGTGTATGTAGGGGTAAGAACATGTTAAAAATAATTTCAAATTCTGAAGGTTTTGATGATAAGCCCAACAAATCTTACCGGATATGCATAGAAGTATGAAGACCAAAATAACATCTGAGGATCATGGCCCAAATATGATGTGACGAGTGTATCTCCTCCAACTTTAGAAAAAGCCCACAGCGTAAGATAGAGAGTCAAGCGCGCTCGAGAAATTGGTACTGTGTGCACAAAAAGTAAAAATGTGAACAAATTTTGTTTAATTGATAAGCACAAGGACAATCAATGCTAAGTAATTCCTATATGTCCATATATAAGGGTATGTGCTTCAAAACTTGCCGGTATAACGCACGCTTTTTACGCGAGACTGTTTGCTGATTTTTAGAAGCAGTTGACCCTGGGGGAATGTCGCGAGGCATGGATTTTTTCATTAATTCACGTCATAAAACGTATTACGGTCGGCTTGACAAAATACATACAATTTGGGTTGAAATATTGATGGAGAATATCGCGAACCCTATATATCACAGACCGCAGTATGGGGATTGTACTTAAAGTCCAATCTCAATTGCCTAAATGTGAAAGTTCCAATGGTATTTGCATCGGACAGTACTATACTAAGATGCTCATATACATAACAATATAAGTACTCTCTCACAGATAAAGTAATACGTAAAGAAACAGTCCCTTGAACAATTGCGTGCGTTCATAAAACATCAATTGTACAGCCAATATCTTTCGCGTACTGAAACCTTGCCAGAACATTCATTCAAGCAGAGTCTTTCTAGGTCCAGGTATGTTGGTCACTCGAAACAGTACACAACAAGGCTACACCCATCTTCAATTACTATACTATGTACAATAGTTTACCAAAATATTTTTTTTCAACTAGCGAAAAAGCCCGCCCTATATGGTAAGAGACAATGTCGGGAAAAGTGGTGACGGTATTGAGCTATATAGAACGACGTATTCGAGGCTCCGGCAACAAATATACCTGATTGTCAGGCAAATAAAGACATGTGCTTATTTCCACAATTTAATGCATAAGTCGCCTTATGATCATTAAAAAAGGCATCAACACTTAAAATTCCGATGTAAACGTTCCGATATCACCAGATTATAAGTTCTCTGTGCCCTGTTTAAATTATGACTACTAACCTCTATAAATTCCAAAATATATCCAATAATTTTTAGCGCAACCACATCTGAGAAAAATAATTCAGTCACAACAATGCTGTAATAAACATATTTTTGTTTCGAAATTTCACGTGTTGCAGCTAACCATATCTTTCTTGATATCAACAGAAATTATTTTTTAACCCATGTCAATAATAGTTTTCTTGGAGACGCATCGTTTACTAATTTTGGATTTTCTAATACCACACAGATGAAAGGAAAACAAAGAACAGAAAGAATAAGAGTCAGTATAGCATAGTATGATGTATACGCTTATGTAAATAAAGTCCTCCAAACAGACAACAAAAAGCACGACGGATTACGAATAAACAAGATGGATCCAAACATAAGCACAAGACACCCCTGGCGCTAATTATAAACTGGTAGCGGATGTCCAACAAATTACCCGATTGAACATATATAGGCGCTCAACAAACTCGCCGCTACAGAACTCTACCATTTATTCTTAGATAAAAAAAAAAACATATAAAACGTCTTTGTTCCTCCGGAGGGTGGAAATGACGCAGATGGGATCTTACTAAGAAATTAAGTATTCCCAAACCTTCCAGGGGAAAGCGAATCCCCCCAAAGCTGGAAGCACGATGATACCTTGTTCCAACTCGCTATTCATGTAATCATCATCCCCCACAGATCTCTACATCGAGAATTTGTGACCCAAGTAATAACAAAGTGAGCTCCTTAGCGCACCATGATATACCCCACAACGTCAATGTCGAACGTAATGACTATGAAGTTGGGTCAGAACACACGCGACACCGCAGGGGGCAAACAGCAATAATATCAAATTTATCAATTCGGGATCTTGCCGCCGGTGCTGTTAGGCTCTGTATAATGGTGTATTCTGTCAAATATGATCCCTAACTGTTTGATGCCTGACGGCAAATAACAGTACAATCCTGAACAAAGTAGGGATGCAAGGCAGTGATCAGCGGGGAACAAGCTTAGTGAACTGGTCAACTTGAAGAATACGCAAACTAATTCTGCTATCAGCCAGTTTGAGCTTGCAGTTGGGACACATGACACGACTAAGATCAGTCATTTGAAGTCCTATCCTTTTTGTACGTCTTAATGCCAACATAATTGCTAATTCTTTATTGCAGACTCGCCTTAAGTAGGATCACGGCGTTGGTTAATTGCCGGATAAAATGTCGTCCCTGTAACTGTTATAGGACCTACAGCCACAGCACTTCTTACGTTGTCGCTTTTTATGATACATATTACGTACAGTGTATGTTCATCTAGAATCAATCTAGAAGACCCGTGGGGGTCCGGGTTAGAATAGGTCCCCAGCATCCCCTTGGCGTGTGGTGTGAAGCGAACTAAATGAAGGCGCGCGGTCATTCGGATTCGAAACCAGGGAAAACAGAACGGGACAGGAGGCGCCCGTGGACAACACAAGACAAATAGATTGGGTACACGAAAAAGAATAACAACGACAATCAGGCCTACGACTACACGAAAGGTGGCCCTCTCTACCAACCCTGCGAGTGCCGAGCATAGGCCAAAATCTTTGTCAGCCTCATTCCTAAGGTGATTGGTGACGTCTCAGGCCCTAATCAAGTGAAATATTGTCGAGTGGGACTAAACGGTAACATACTCAGATCAATGTAGAAGATTCGAGGCGGGCATAAAAAAGATCTAATGTAGCATACCATTGTCTTCCTGTAGGCAAAAATACTTCAACACCATTCGTACAGAATACATCTTTTACACCATAAGAGGATTAAACCTTACAATCTTCGTGGCGTATTCGTTTTGGCAAGACCTCGTCAGCATGACACAAAACTTGGGCCTTGATGGTACCTTTACCACTTGGCACCACAATTCTTTGGGGTACCCTGGCGTAGACATATACGACTTGCCCTTTTGGTGCCTAAACCGATTTGGAAGAACCTCGAACTATGCTATGTAAACTATAGCTGGTATCTTCAATCTCCGTAAAGATATACTGCTTCTAATTAATATATTAGGCAAGCGTTGAACTACTACTTCTTGGAGACTTCCAATATATAAAAACGGCAGGCCACAGAATTCACGGGTTGACCCGTTTGACCTAAAACATATACCTATGGTTTTGGAAGATGGGAAAGAAAACAAAACTATCATAAACAAATTGGTCATGGGATTTTTACCGCAAACGTACAAGAGGATAACAACTTTGCACTCATATATGGCGAGTCATGGCCTGTTCCTTGTTGCAAGATCATTCCATTGAGGTACCAGACAAACAAAATCCACAACGGACATAGAGCCCTAAAGGGCTCATGAAGCTCTACAGAATCCGCAGCCAAATGAAGTTAGACTTTGAGCACTATGGCCTACTTTAGAAATTGTATGTAAGCATATAGTTAGACTGCTGTCAGGCCCGTGCTTGTTTCGACTGGGGCTCGCGGCAGGGCTCGGTGCCGGTCGGGCGGAGAGAAGATGATAGTAACATGTGACGTCTATCCGGTCGGGCAGCACCTGATATCACTTACCTATCGCTATTGACTATGGTCGGAGGTCACAGACGTGTTGCAGACCTACAGGAACGACGACTTAGTAGTATATGATTCGTTGAAGAATTAGTGGTTACGCATTTTTGCACAAATGTTTAACTATACGCCTTTTCTCGCTCTTTTAAACTGTAAATGCACTCCTTTCAGATTAGGATGTATGGCATATCTTGTAAGATGACTTTTCAATTAACCCAAGGACCAGATAACGTTGACTTTATGAGCTTTGGAGTGGGACCACCTAAATAAAAGTTAAGAAAATGAAACATTAATCCAGATGCTCGAACACCGATGCAGCGTACAATTGTCATGCAGATAATTATATACGTACAAATATACGTAAATATCAATGATATATGATAACCCACGAAAGCTTCTTCCCAGTGGGGTCCTTTGATACACTGATGTTGGAGCTGTCGATAAAGGGAATCGAACTCGGGTCGAAACGTTGAAAAGTTAAAGCGCTACCTCCGCCTTACCCGGACGGTACGTCTACTTTAACAGCTGGAAATTCCGACGAAAAATTAGAAACGCGCGTCATGAAATAGGCCTGCGTGAAGCGTCAAAGTTTATATCATCACGTATTTTTTTTAAAAATTAGATTAATTAATGCTGCTAGACGATTGGTTAAAAATAAATATGGGTCAATCTTTCGTTGAATCTGACAATAGATTTTCTCGACTCTAATTTCTAAGAAGTCATTCATTATGTG
>CAJDSM010050612.1:16775-28674 GCA_903981925.1 Ostrea lurida | reverse complement strand
GATTCAGTATTTAAGTCTATGTATTCCTTTACATGTATTACCCCCAGAAGCATCATCCATACAAGTTTGGGCAAGATTGGACCAGTAATAAGCTAGATATAGGCATCAATGCACACTTGCTCCAAATACTTTAACCAAGATGGGACGCCGACGCCATAGCATAAGCTCCCCCCGACTTCGTCTCGGTGAGCTAAAAATGCAAAAAAAAGGAATTGTGCAAGTGCAAGATCCAATTTTACAGAAAATTCATTATCAAAATTTTACTTGAGTGGCAGATATTTTCAAAAGTCATGATTCAATGCAATAAAATCTTAAAACAAACGCAATGAATATGTACTTAAACCAGTTTCCATTTTCATATGAATTGGTTCTGAGCAAACCGACTGTGTTCAGCTATCCTCTTTCCCGTGTTCGAGTATAAAACGACTGTTTATAGGCTTGTTTATTTTGCTGAATTTTTCATCAGATCTTGGGAATCTGATTAATTTAGTTATATATCGATAGTTAGTTGAAATGTACCATTAGTTTTCGTTTGTATTGTTTTAAAGAAAGCTGAAATCGAAGTATTCTTCAATACAAATACATATACGTGTTACTGTATCAAAAAGTTTCTTTGTCCATATGACCACATTTTGAGTTTTTATTTTACTAGTATTCTATTTCGTTTGTAGTTAGCTATCAACATGATGGAGACCAGATTTCCGTTGATTCTCCTTTGTTTATCCAGAACAGTTTTTTGTTGGATTGGGTACGTAGAGAATAAGTCTGATCTGATGAAGAAATACAGAGAATACTGCGGCGGTGACGCCTTCTGCCATTTGATGGATACAGCTTCTTCTGATAGGAATAGTACCCAAGCGTCACAGATCTGTCCTGTGTGTCTTTGTACAGAAGAATGTCAAGTAAAAGGCATATGTTGTCCAGAGATATTTTTCACTACTTGTGTTCAAGCCGAATACTTTGTAAGTAGTGGAAACTTTATTGGAGAAAATCGATTTAAGATGGTGACTTCATGTCCACAAATAGATAATCCTACCGTTGGGATTAGTTGCCTAGTGCCGATTGGGGAAAATGAAATAATTCCATGGGAATACTTTTATTCAATTAGAACAAATAAGACATATGCCAGTATTCAGTGTTCTAAATGTCATGGGGAAAATGAAATAATTCCATGGGAATACTCTTTTTCTTGCAAAATTAAAGATCTTGATCTAGATGTGTTTTCTGACACAAACACTCTGTGGAGATTTCTCACACAATATAATTGTTCAATAGAACATACACCTCCAAGAAACAATGGCATAATGCCGTGTCAAAGACGGTCTTTGGTGAGAGAATGCAATATTACAGGACATTGGGATGAGTATGATAGAGATGTTGAACATGCTTGCAAAAATTACTGGAATCAATATGGAGTTTTCCAAAATGTATTCTGCTTTCTTTGCAACACAGAGGCAAAGCAAAGAAACCTGTTTTATACAATCAACAAATATAATGATCGCTGCAAAAGTGGTATCCTTGCAAACAATTCTGCCACTAGATGCGAGGAACTTTTTCATGAAACAACTACTGCAGAGACAGACGTATTTAGATTTACTGATGCATGGGTAAAAATGTCAGAAGAATATGACCCAACAACTGATGTGTATTTCACTAACATCACTATTTTGTCTTGGGGTGCTACTTACAATATAGAAGACATACTGTCGAAGCAGAACTCCACAATGGATACAACAGTCTCGAAAGACATTGTTAACTTGACGTTATTGTACGAGGAGTATGTCAGGTCTGGTGCTCATCAGAACTGGTGTCATGAGGATCACCAAGTAGATCAAATATATCCAGGTCTTAAAGCCAGACGAAACTGTTTATGTGATGAAGACTGTTATAAGCTTGCCTCCTGTTGTCCAGACGCAGCTTACTATCTGATGAGAAGATGTACTCCAGCATTTCTAGGCCAGCGGTTTAACATCAAACCCACCCCAGCCTATTATTATCTCATAAGTAAATGTCCAACGTATTATGATAATACTTACGTGAAAGCAAGATGTGAAGCTCTGGTGGATTATGATTTGCTGAACATACCAGTATTCAGTGGTTATGCAAATGAGATGTACAAAAATTTCTATTGCTACTTATGTCATAACCAGCACACAATAAATCAAAATTCACGAGACTTCATACCCTGGAATGTGAGTGTACGTTGTCCTCATCTAATGTTTCCTATGTTTATGACGTCAGTGAACTCCATACTCCAGGCTGCACAACAAAATAATTGTTCGATTTATTTTACGACAACAAATGCTGTGGAATCCTGTGCCATGGAGAATGATACCATCATAGGAAAATGTAATGTTTCCGGAATAGTCAAGTCGATAAGTGAAAATGCTCGAATAATGTGCGAAGAACCAACGATGAATGCCATTGGTAAATCTCGTAACCATATTTACAAGAACCAAATCTGTGATCTGTGCAACAGTGAAGTTTTTGAAGATCCTGTCTCAAAATGTTATTTACCAGAAGGAGCTAAATATTTAAATAATTACTGT
This sequence comes from Ostrea lurida, assembly GCA_903981925.1. NCBI lineage: Eukaryota > Metazoa > Mollusca > Bivalvia > Ostreida > Ostreidae > Ostrea > Ostrea lurida. Next base: position 26,125 of record CAJDSM010050612.1, on the reverse strand, counting down.
GAAAATGGTGATTTGCATCTACCGTCTTATCCCTTTAGAAACCCTGTCTGCAATTGTAATACCGCTCCGACAAAATGGACACCTGTCAAATATGACAGACTCGACTACAGGGAGCTCTTCTCGCTATACGAGTCATCTATGATGACTGTAAGGTCAATGGAGAAATGTAATGAGAGAGATTATGTTGACGTATATGAGGTATTTATATATTTCTTCTGTAAAATTGTTGAATACTAAAATGATGATCGAAATAATGAAGTAAACAGTTTTTGACTGAAAAACATTCAGTTGAAAATGGAAAATTTCACATTCATTTTCTACAAACGTCGTTTGTTGCCTTCATATAATTATGGGTTTTATATATATATAATTACGCTTTTTTATAGAATAAATGCAGGACGTTATTTTGCTCAAGAGGAAAGGTTTTGGAAAAGAAGTCGTGTTCCCATCTTGCACCGTATGTGAAAGCTGCACAATACAACGTTGCGTTTAAAGTCTTCATATCCACGAATCGAAGTCTCACCGTTTACGACGTACTAACAAATTTTCAATTCTTCCTTCAACACGAGATACAAGAAGGGAATCTTATAATTGATGAACAATATGTTCATTCAAACAAATCTTGCGACTTACTGAAAAACACAAGATCAACGTCTATGCCCGAAGAAGCCATTATCTACCTTCGCTTAAATATTACAAGCAGATCTCTGTTAGTGGACAGGAGAAATCTTGAATTACATTTTTTGAATTTCACACGTATTTCAATCAACTACATATCTGTGTTACTTCATTTTAAAGAGAGTGCAGAAGCATGGTTCCTCCCGGTATTTTTTCTACAACGCTCATATGAATATTTGGGTTGCAACATTAAAAACACACGTGTATCTGGTAACAGATTCTTTGCATATGACGTCAATAATCTGTTGACATGTACACAGATAGAATTAGCATCGAATGAATATGTCTACAACGAGGATTACAGTAGCATTTACGTAGCAAGAATTAACAAAAACTTCAAAATCAATGAATTTCTGAAAATCGAAAACGGTAGCGTCCGAATTTGTTCAGATTCCTACCAGGTAGTCCAATACTCTGAAATCAATTTAGTCACAAAAACGTACATGTATTTTACAACTGGTTTAAATATAGTAACATACATCAGTACCATATTTTCACTTCTCTCATTGCTTTTGGTATTCTTGACTTATTGCATGCTACCTGCTTTGAGGACTTTTCCTGGCAAAAGCATTATGTGTTTTGTGATTTTTCTGTTTTTTGCTCAGTTGTTTTTTCTCATACGGCCTCAAATAAAGAACCTGTTTTCCTGTGCATGGATAGGTGGTTTTACTCATTATATCTGGGTATCCGTATTTACTTGTACAAACATCTGTTGTTTTCATATGTTTAGATCATTTGTTCGAAATTCCTTGGTTTGTGTGGACCAGTCAACCGACAGAAAATTATACATAAAGTATATCCTCGTATTTTACGTCATTTCTGTTCTTCCCATTGGTACAAACTTGATTCTTGAATCTTTCATGGATTCTGATAGGTTCGGTTATGGCGGAACCAAATGCTTCTTTGTCAGTTCATTGGCTTTACTTCTTATGTTCATTCTTCCGCTGGTTCTTCAGATTGTCTTTAACATAATAATGTTTTCGTTCACGTATCATTATATTCGCACTACACCAAGAGTACAAAGTTCCCAGGAAAGGAATGACTTTTCCATCTTTTTAAAACTGTTTTTGTTGACTGGTATATCCTGGATCTTAATGATTGTGGACGGATTTTTCGATGTTTCCCCTTTCACGTTTTTGGCAACGATTATCAACGGATCCCAGGGTGTGTTTCTGTTCATTTCTTATGTCTGTAATAAGAAAGTGTTCATCATGTTGAAAAACAAGTTATTTAATGGTCCACGTGTAAATCGTTCAACGAGTACAAAAATGACTTCTTGAAAAATGATATGCTTGGCAGTAATTTACATTATTTTGGCGAGAACAAGTAGAGTACTGTAGATCACTTATTATTCGCGATACATACATTTATTTTCCGCGGTTAATTCGTCGAAATCGGCGTCGTTCGCGAATTTAAATATCTCGCGTTTATTGTCTACTTTCCGTGGCAAATAAAATCCATCAAGGATATTAGTCAAACTTATTGTCTTTATCATGTTAACCGCACACCAGACACACGGTATTCATAACATTCTTTAATCGCCTCAATAATCACATGCACCTGTGGCAGTTAGAATCGAGTGTATTTCCTCATATATCGACGTGCAATAAGAATAAACTGCTATATATAACGAACATAATATTTATTGAAGAAGCATGAAAAAAAACCTTTTACAAAAATTATTAGCAGTAGTGCTGTCCTTTTATAAACATCAATAAAGCTGAGTGCTTTACGAAAAACAAATTAAAGCTCATGCATTACTGATTGCCACGAACGGCACAGCGATGAGTTTGATTCAAATCAAGTTAGATAAAACACTACCAGTAAATTACTAACAGCCAGTCCATGGGTACATTGTATGAAACTGGTCATGTTGACTAAGTCGATAAATTCAATTTAACGGTAACATAAAAGAGCGTTCAATGCAGTGAGCACTGACATTAGTACATCATTAAATCTAAGCAGGGGCGGATCTATTCCGAAATATAAGTTATTTTAACGCATTCTCGCAATTATTGTGATTCGCGAATATAACACCGGGACGGTGTAGAACGCGAATAAAATACCCGGAAAATATAAGTGATGCAGCAGTAAATTAAGGGTTTCTGACCTCCGGCCATGGTTATACGTTACAAGTTCTTCTGGATCCGGGATCGCCCACCAAAATGATTATGGAACTTCCTCAGCGACCAGAGTAGCAATTGTGTACTAAATTGTTCATCCAAAGCGATATGACCATTGTGTTTGCCTGAAAAATGATGTTTACGAGATGTCTTGTGGATATTAAGATAGGGGGAGTTAACAGTGGTGTTCAGAATCGTATTTCATAATCACCACGTGTCAGGGTCATCAAAAGAGCATATGCCAAAACGGACTGTGCCGACAATAGCGAAGGCAGGATCGGATCGCACCAAAAATTAATGGGGACTTCTTAGACCAAGATACATCTGTGTACCGGGATTTTCAAACCACGGAATTGATCATTAATTTTTACCCAACGAATTGCTAACAAACAAATAATGCCCCCGATTTTAATACTGCTTGGCGAGTAAAAAAGGAGATCTAACGTGGGGTTTTTTTTCGAATGGTCTGATATGTGAGTTCAATTCTTTTTCTTTATCATCAAATATTAGTTTCTCATGAATTTGAGTAACAGGGTTGATCCGTTTACCTTGATCAAGACAATGGACTCACGGGTGGGTGTGATCGGTAACAGTGGTTTGCTTACTCCTCCTCAGGACTACGCAATAATTTGAATCCCACCTCTGGTGTTGTCCAGGGGTCCGTGTTGCCCAACTCTTGTTTTGTTGTATTCTATTTGGGCTTACGCGATTGTCACTGTTGTTAATCTTGCCTTTACTATCATATTTGTTTGAGAAGTTTCCTTCTGCACTGGATTTTAATTCATATCCTTAAAGTCAGTGAGCAATAAAGATTGGGACCTACCAACAGACGTATCCCTGTCTCAGCGTATGCATGGTCCAAATTTGTTACATTACTTCATTTGAAACTGTTACACTTCACTCACAACTTTCCCGTGTGGGTCCGGGTTATGAATAGGTTGCCTATGCATCACCATTCGTCCCCACCCCACTCTATCCCAACCCCCGCCCGCCCCGTAAGCGCCCATCCTCCACCCCCCCACCCCATTGCGTGTCGTAATACGGCGACTAAATGGGCGGTCAGTTCGGATGAGAACGCAAAAACCGAGGTTCCGTTTCACAGCTGACTGTGGACGGAAAAAGATCACTCCTGCTCAAAGGCCTGAGTGGCGCAAACATAGTCCTACATTTTGCAGCTTCACCGGCATTGGTGTCGTCCTCCATATAGTTGAAATATTTCTGAGTGGGAGACGTAAAACAGTAAATAATTCAATCAATTCACTTACACCCGGGTATGTTTCGGTGAGTGAAAATTGCTTCAAAGGAGCATAAGCAATCAAGAATAAAGTACAACTTTGAAATGTCTGACCTACAGTTGATAATTGTTGGTTTTTTCAAAACGGAAAAACAAAATTATTTACCAACTTCTTTTAATCAAAGACAAGTCTTATATAGAGTAAGTATTGAATCAGACTTTAGAATAACCAAAAATGAATTTTTCATCAGAGAGTTAATTCTTCAAAATGTTTAGACATGAATAAGCACTAACTTCTACCATGCACAATGATCTCTCAGAATGAATGAAAACTGTAAGAATCCCCCCTATTTGTAAGCAGGAGATCACCCGAGCCCAATTATTATAGTGAAAGCTCATTATATCATCGGTGGCATCTAATTATTATTTCAATTTGGATTAATTTTATCCACACCAACATTTGACAAGAAGTACTGTGAACATGGCCCGTAACCAGGATTGTCCATTGGTTGCGGGGACACAGGAGACACGTAAACGGGAGTAAAGGGCTGGGGGACCGTTTTAGGCGCCAGTTGGTTCGCACGGATTACACACTGTGTAGGGGTTCACGGGGTCGAAGTCTTCCCGGAGGGCTGAGATATCTTTAGCTATTTTTCATTTTGGTATGGAGGCTCCAGCGGAGTCACAGGACGGGTCCTCGTAGGGGGTCCAGGGCGCAAAGTGTTACCGGAAAGCTTGAAGTGATTCTATCCGAATTTTGCATTGGCATCTTGGGGTGGCCGGGTTTTAAGAGCCTCCAGTGGATGTCCAGAACTAGGAACTTTATGGAGGCCTCCTCAGGAACTTAAAGATTTTAATTTTAAAATGGGCGTGGTGCTTCACTGCACCTCCTCCACCCCCCCCTGTTTATGGCCTCAATGTGAAGCAATACTACCTAAAAGAATACCTCGCGTTCAAAGCCCCAATGTCTCAAAGGGTTGTTGTAATCTTTCAAGAATTTTAAATAGAAAACCATATTGCTACTTTAATGTCCAGTGAGCTTTGATTTTTGACTCCAGATTGATTAGAGGAAACATCTATGAACCATGGTAAGTTCACTCTGTATCTACATGGTGTGACTCCAGGGTTTAATAGCTATAACAAGCTCTCTCGAGTCCTGGAAACCAATTTGTCAGTACACTTGACTTTTGCACCAAATACAATAAAGGAACTTATTTTCGTTCATAAAGCGTAGTAGGCCATAAGTATGGCCATGGTGAGCTAGGTAGAAAGGATATAATGCTCCAGAGCCAGCAAACATATATCGGGCAGACTTCCATTGATGTTGATGACCACAAGAAACCTTTGGACTTCTAAGAAGTCGATCAGGTGAAAATCTTCAACCATGGTAGTCATATATATGACCATTGGTGACTCTAGGTAGAAAGGATAATGATGTAGAGCCTAGAACTATATTGCGCCTTCGATATCCAGTGGCGCTTGACGCCAACATTCGATAGGGAAAAATCTTGACCGATGGTGCTAGTTTATATATATCAGCATGGTGAGTATAAGCGGCCTTAGAGCCGAAAGCCATATTGCTACTTTGATGTTCAGTGCGCTTGAACCTTTTGACCTCCAATTTCGATAGGGAACCTCTTCGTTCTCATGGATAATCCTTATGTATGATATGGTGACTAGAATAGAAGGGATAATTCTAGAATCCCGGGAAACCATTTGGCGTCTACAGCGACGGGACAATCGCGATTCAATATAAACTCAACCGCCAACAAAAAAGTTCGGGGGTATAACAACATCAATAGACGGGGGAGTGTTGTTATCACTTAAATTTACAAAGATGGATATAATATACTTTAATACTTTATAAAAGAATGCTTAGGGTCCAACCACTGTTTTTATTGTTGATGCTTCATTGTGTAAGAGTATTAATTAGGTCCTACGGCACTTGTTATTGGTTATAATGATTCGATGTTTTGCTCAGCGATGCTAGGACCTCAACGCAACTGTTTTATTGTTGTATGTTCGGTGTGTCAGAATGCATGTTTTTATTGTTGTATGTTTCATATGTGTCAGAATGCATGTTTTATTGTTGTATGTTCAATGTGTCAGAAATGCCATGATTTATTGTTGTATTGTTCGGTTGTCAGAATGCTAGACGTTTTCAATCACTGTTTATCATTGTTATATGTTTGCTCCAGTGTGCAAGATTTGATGAAAATTCCATCCTTCAGAAATATACATGTATTTGCTTTTTTAAACACAAGTGACACCGTTCCGCGTACGTCTCGTGTAAACAAAGACTATAGGAAGACCTCCCTGGATTTTGAATTGTAAGGTTTAGTTAGAATACAACACAAACTGTTGAATTAGGCAGAATGTACAATGAGGCATATCTGTACAATGTTGCAAGAGAATTGATCAGTCGCTGACAACTCCTTCGTAAACAATATTCTATGTGTCAATATTTTTGGTGGATAAAAAAAAATCTGTGGTGGGCAAACTAATGGATTCCATCAAGTTGCCCGACAGCTTGGAAATGCTAACTGCATGTATAATTCAGGACCCGCATGAAAATGCGGGTTGCCTATAGTATCACATTGATCCGTTGCCGTTGTCGAACCTTTATAGTTGTGGACGCGATAAAATCAAAAAGTTAATTATTTTGTACGTTTTGAAACTTGCACAATTGTACTCTACAATAAGAGGTGACAATGTTAGCATTCTGGGTTCCATCAGCCCGTCCGTTCGTCCTGTTCGTCAACATTTTCGTCTTTGATGCGATAACTGAAGTTGTGATGCGAGTAATCAAAAAGTTTTTATTTCTACAGATTTGAAACTCTTGCACAATTGTACTCTAACAATAAGAGGCAAAAGTGTATAATTCTGGGTTCTGTCGTCCGTCAACATTTTTCGATGTGATGCGATAACCTCAAAGTTTTTTTCGTTACAGTTAACATTTGCACAAATTGTTAACCCTACATAAGTTGGCAGAAGTGTATAAATTCTGTGGTCCACAGCCCTTGTTTGGTCAGTCGTAACATTTTTCGTTGTGAGCATAATCAAAAGTTTTTATTGTACAGTTTGAACTTTGCATAATTGGTACTCTCGCACGAAGAGGCAGAAGTGTAATAAAATTCTGGGTTCCACAGCACTTCATACAGATGTAATTTCCTTTGATGCCCTCGACGGGGCCTTGCTGACCATGTCAGTTTTCTAGTTGGTCATGTAGAAAAGATAGGATTTGCAAGTTGTGATGACGAATTACGAAATGTCTGATCCTTTGAGCTTTTGTTAATCGCTGGCCGTTGTTGAATTGTCAACGTCTCAGCTGAAAGGACATGCCTGTATCTATGGAATATCAACGGTCCGCGGTACTTTGTAAATGGTCAGAGTGCGGTACGCGTGCTAGATGCGTTTTGCACATCTTTATCATTTTTTGCAAAAACTATCAATATTGATTTTACATAACTTTTGTTATATTGTAATTTCTTTTAATAAAATATTTGTTCTACAGTTGTCTTTTTTCCGCAGTCATGGTTCCCAGAGTCGTATTAGCAGTAAAAGAATAATGCATTTATGATTACTATAGAATACTTTCATGGCTAGTAATCCTGACCTTACGTTGCATTATTATACCATATGTATGTACCGATATTATGGGTTTATGGTCAGCGAATATTCTTCATTCACTATTCTTTGGCATATCTGTTCTGATGCACATTGTCACTTGCGTATGCGCACATGCACGAAAATAGCGTCAGTCGGTCACTGCTTTCTAAATGCACCACCCAGAAACAGTGAAATTTTTAGCCCTTTTGGACTTCCATCGTAATTTTGTACATTCTTAACCCGGGATATCTCGTATGCACACCACGGATGGAATCGCATTGCTTCTTGGTAATAATGAAAAGGTGGGGAGATATGTCTATGCTGAATGTAAGATTGAGTGTTTCAGAAAGTTAATGCATGATTTTTTTTTTCAATAAAAAGCGTTTTCAAGACAGTGGAAAATGTTCATATCATTCTCTGGACCAACCCTGAACACGTCATCACGACGTTCAAGAGGGCTAACTCTGTCAAAAAAATATTCATCGGACCATGACCAAACCTTCGAACTTGTACCTGATATTCTGCTGACATACTCCTTATACCCAATTTGAGTTTGATGTTGTTTGAAACCAATTGCAGCATAGATGAACGGGAAACCAAATGATGAAGGAATGACGGACACAGGGTGATACACTTATGCCCCCGGCCATTTTATGGGCGGGTGGGCATAAAACCTTTGTGCACATTGCTTAAATTCTTTCTTTTCTGCTTCCCCATGACTAGTTATCGCAGATTCTCGGAGGTGGAATCTAAATAACAACAACACATAGGAAATCAAAGATTACAAAGCTCACCTGACGCGGGCAACACGCTATAGATAATTGGCACCAAATTTATTATATTTATGTTTATTTTAACCCACAGGAATTTTCATCCGTTACACCTTTATCCTATTTACACACATATCAAGAAACAAATACTAGATAAATGTACATAATATATCTTACATTTTACTGTTTAATTCCCCTAATAAAACATTAGAATACAAAAGGCGAAGTTAACATTGGTGTCAAACGTAATCATAATCCAAAAAACATACTAAAAATCGAGTGTAGGGCAACCACGGACCTCCGACAAAGCGAAGGTAGGATTTCAGGTTGCCATGCGAGGAGTAAGCATCCTCTGCTGACCGGTCCCACCCGCCGTGAGCTTAGTCGAAATAAAGTTAAACGGGGATTACCGTCGTCAAATCTAGTAGGAAATTGACAAGTTGCAACAAAGGTATTGAAATAACCAGTCAACATATGATTAGTGATATTTTGTTAATCGCAAACAGGTCATTATAGCGACGTAGAATTTGCGAAATTTTGATGAATTTAAACGAGATTCGTTTATATACCCTGCCATCATCACTTTCTTTGTTAGTTAGTTAGACCCTGCTTTAAAAAGTCCGCAATAAACGCATAGCATGCTCTGCGTATCGATTCAACTGGGAGATATACAACCATACAGCAGGTGATAGTCGGTAATATTACTACACTAGAAAGGAAAGTTGACGATTGCAAAGTCAAAGTCATCACGCTTATCATCTAATTAGTTTGTCAGTCTGCATATAAGAGTCAATGCTTAGTAAAATTTATCCAAATATAAGCATGATATGTCAGTTCTGTGGTGTCCTTTATGTCGGGTTTTTCTTCGGGATTATGATCAGAATGGACATAATTATGAAAATGATGATTGTTAATGATAGCACATCATCGTATATA
>CAJDSM010050612.1:0-14294 GCA_903981925.1 Ostrea lurida | reverse complement strand
AAAAGACGTTCACATGCAGTGAGCACTGACATTACGATCATAAATGCAGGGGCGGATCTATTCGCGAAATATAAGTTATTTTAACTGCATTCTCGCGAATTATTGTATTCGCGAATAAACACCGGACCGTGTAAACGCGAAATAAAATACCCGCGAAAAATAAGTGATCTACAGTAATTAAGGGTTTCTGACCTCCGCCATGGTTATATTAAAGTCTTCTGGATCCGGATCGCCACCAATATATAATGGGAACTTCCTCAGACCAAGATACATCTGTGTACTAATTTTCAAAGCGATATGACCATTAGTGTTTGCCTGAAATGATGTTAAAGTCTTGTGGATATAAATAGGGGAAGTTAACATGGTGTTAAACGTAATCATAATCCCGGGTCATAATCCAAAAGAGCATATGCAAAACGGACCTCCGACAAAAGCGAAGGCAGGATCCGGATCGCCACCAAAAATTAAATGGGGACTTCCTTAGACCAAGATACATCTGTGTACCGATTTTCAAACGATCTGATCATTAGATTTTACACGAAGTTGCTAACAAACAAATAAATGCCCCCGATTTTAATACCTCCTTGGCGGAAGTAAAAAGGAGATCTAACGTGGGTTTTTTTTCATGGTCTGATATGTGAGTTCAATTCTTTCTTTATCAATCAATATTAGTTTCTCATGATTTGAGTACGGGTTGCTCCGTTTACCTGATCAAGACAATGGGCTCACGGTGGGTGTGATCGGTCAACAGGGGTTGCTTACTCCTCCTAGGACTAAGCACTAATTGATCCCACCTCTGGTGTGTCCAGGGGTCCGTGTTTGCCCAACTCTTGTTTTTGTATTCTATTTGGGACTTACGAGATTGATCACTGTTCGTTATCTTTGCCTTTACATCATATTTGTTTGAGAAGTTTCCTGCTGCACTGGATTTTAATTCATACTTCTAAAGTCAGTGAGAATCAAAGATTGGGACCTAACAACAGACGTACCCTGTCTCAGCGTCATGCATGTCCAAATTTGTTACACTTCATTTGCAACTGTTACACTTCACTCACAACTTTTCCCGTGTGGGTCCGGGTTAGAATCCCCTTGCGTGTCGTAAGAGGCGACTAATGGGCGGTCAGTTCGGATGAGAACCGCAAAAACCGAGGTTCCGTGTTCAGCAGCTGATGTGGCACGAAAAAGATCACTCCCTGCTCAAAGGCCTGAGTGCGAACATATGTCCTACATTTTGCAGCCCTTCACCGGCATTGGTGTGTCTCCATATGAGCTGAAATATTCTCGAGTGGGACGTAAAACAGTAAATAATATAATCAATCACTTTACAAAGAGTGAAAATTGCTCAAAGGAGCATAAGCAATCAAGAATAAAGATACACTTTGAATGTCTGAACACTACAGTTGATAATTGTTGTTTTTTCAAACGGAAAAACAAAATTATTACCACTTCTTTTAATCAAAGACAAGTCTTATATAGAGTACGTATTGAATCAGACTTTAGAATAACCAAAAATGAAATTTCATCAGAAGTTAATTCTTCAAAATGTTTAGACATGAATAAGCACTACTTCTACCATGCACAATGATCTCTCAGAATGAATGAAAACTGTAAGAATCCCCCTATTTGTAAAGCAGGAGATCACCCCGAGCCCAATTATTATAGTGAAACTACAATTACTATCATCGGTGCATCTAATTATTATTTCAATTTGGATTAACTTTTATCCACAACATTTGAACAAGAAGTACTGTGACAGGGCCGTAACCAGGAATGTCCATTGGGGGGGATGCACAAGACCTACGGTAAAGGGTCTGGGGACCGTTTTAGGCCCCCCAGTTGGTCCAGGATTAGCCCTGGTAGGGGTTCACGGGTCGAAGTCCCCGGAGGCTGAGATATTTAAGCATTTTCATTTTGGTATGGAGGCTCCCAGCGGGTCCAGGACGGGTCCTCGTAGGGGGTCCAGGGCGCAAAGTTACCGGAAGCTGAGAGGTTCTAGCATTTTCATTGGCCATGGGGGCCGTTTTAAGCCTCCAGTGAGTCCAGAACAGGCTCTGGAGGCCCCCGGAAACTTAAAGATTTTTATTTTAAAATGGGGGGTGCACATGCACCCTCCCCCCCCACGCTGGTTAGGCCCTATGTGAGCAATACTCACTAAGAATACCTCGCGTACCCCAATCTCTCAAAGGGTGTTGTTAATCTTTCAAGAATTTTAAATAGAAACCATATTGCTACTTTAATGTCCAGTGAGCTTGATTTTTGACTCCAGATTTGATAGAGAACATCTATGACCCATGGGTAGTTCATATGTATCACATGGTGACTCCAGGTTAAAAGTATAACGCTCTTGAGCCTGGAAACCATATTGATGTCCAGTACACTTGACTTTTGCCCAAAATACAATAAGGAACATTTTCGTCCCATAGGTAGTCCATAAGTATGGCATGGTGAGCTAGGTAGAAAGGATTATAATGCTCCAGAGCCCAGCAACCATATCGCGACTTCGATGTTCAGTCAAGACCTTTGGACTCTAAATTCGATAGGGAACATCTTCAACCCATGGGTAGTCCATATATATGACATGGTGACTCTAGGTAGAAAGGATAATGATGTAGAGCCTAGAAACTATATTGCGCCTTCGATATCCAGTGCGCTTGACCCCACATTCGATAGGGAAAATCTTTGACCGATGGGTAGTTTATATATATCACATGGTGAGTATAACGGCCTTAGAGCCCGGAAACCATATTGCTACTTTGATGTTCAGTGCGCTTGACCTTTTGACCTCAAATTCGATAGGGAACATCTTCGTCTCATGGATAATCCTTATGTATGATATGGTGACTAGATAGAAGGGATAATTCTTTAGATCCCGGAAACCATTGCGTCTACAGACGGACGGACAATCCGATTCCAATATAAACTCCCGCAACAAAGTTGGGGGTATAACAATCATAGAGGGGGTGTTGTTTTTTTTACAAGTATAGGCTTATATACTTTACTCTTTAGAATGCTAGGGTCCCCAACCACTGTTTTATTGTTGTATGTTCAATGTGTAAGAGTATTAATTAGGTCCTCGGCCACTTGTTATTGTTATATGTTCGATGTTTTGCTCAGCGTGCTAGGACCTCAACCACTGTTTTATTGTTGTATGTTCGGTGTGTCAGAATGCCATGTTTTATTTGTTGTATGTTCGGTGTGTCCAGAATGCCATGTTTTATTGTTGTATGTTCAATGTGTCAGAATGCCATGATTTATTGTTGTATGTTTCGGTGTGTCAGAATGCTTACGTTTTCAATAACTGTTTTATTGTTATATGTTGCTCAGTGTGCAGATTGATGAAAATTCCATCCTATCGATATACATGTATTTGACTTTTTTAAAAAGTGACCCGTTCCAGCGGTACGTCTGTGTAAACAAAGATATAGGAAGACCCCTCCCCCTGGATTTTGAATTGTAAGGTTTAGTTAGAATACAACAAACTGTTGAATATAAGGCAGAGTACAATGAGGCATATACATGTACATGTATGAAGAGATCTGATCAGTCGCTGACAACTCCTTCGTAAACAATATTCTATGTGTAATATTCTTTGGTGATAAAAAAAAATCTGGGTGGGCAAACTAATGATTCCATCAAGTTGCCGAACACTTGGAAATGCTACATGCATGTATAATTAGGACCCCGCATGAAATGCGGGTGCCCTATAGTAATCACATTGTCCGTCCGTCTGTCAACATTTTAGTTGTGACGCGATAAATCAAAAAGTTATTATTGTACAGTTTTGAAACTTTGCACAATTGTACTCTACAATAAGAGGCTGAAATGTATACATTCTGGGTTCCATCAGCCCGTCCGTTCGTCTGTTCGTCAACATTTTCGTCTTGATGCGATAATTGAAGTTGTGATGCGATAACTCAAAAAGTTCTTATTTTACAGATTTGAAACTCTGCACAATTGTACTCTACAATAAGAGGCTGAAATGTATACATGCTGGGTTCCATCAGCCCGTCCGTTCGTCTGTTCGTCAACATTTTCGTCTTGATGCGATAATTGAAGTTGTGATGCGATAACTCAAAAAGTTCTTATTTTACAGATTTGAAACTCTGCACAATTGTACTCTACAATAAGAGGCTGAAATGTATACATGCTGGGTTCCATCAGCCCGTCCGTTCGTCTGTTCGTCAACATTTTCGTCTTGATGCGATAATTGAAGTTGTGATGCGATAACTCAAAAAGTTCTTATTTTACAGATTTGAAACTCTGCACAATTGTACTCTACAATAAGAGGCAAAAGTGTATAAATTCTGGGTTCACAGCACCTTCATACAGATGTAACTTTCCTTTGATAGCCCTCGACGGGGCCCTTGCTGACCATGTCAGTTTTCTAGTTGGTCATGTGAAAAGATAGGATTTGCAAGTTGTATGACGAATTTACGAAATGTCTGACCTTGAGCTTTGTTAATCGCTGGCCGTTTTGGAAATTGTCAACGTCTCAGCTGAAAGGACATGCCTGTATCTAATGGAATATCAACTCCGCGGTACTTTGAATGGTCAGAGTGCGTACGCGTGCTATGCGTTTTGCACATCTATCATTTTTCAAAAACATCCAATATTAACTTTTACATAACTTTGTTATATTGTAAATTCTTTAATAAAATATTTGTTTACAGTTGTCTTTTTTTCCCAGTCAATGGTTCCACAGGTCGTATTAGCAGTAAAAGATACATGCATTTATGATTATAGAATATTTATGGCTAGTAATCCTGACCTCGCTTGCATTATTATACATATGTATGTACCATATTAATGTTTATGTAAGCGATATCTTCAATTCATATCTGGCAATTGTTCTGAATGCACATTGTCACTTGCGTATTTGCGCACATGCAAGAAAATAGCGTCAGTCGTCACTGCTTTCTAAATGCACACAACAGAACAGTGAATTTTTAGCCCTTTTGGACTTCCCATGTAATTTGTACATTCTACCCGGGATATCCTCGTATGCACACACGGATGGAATGCCATTCTTCTTGGTAAAATGAAAAGGTGGAGATATGTCTCATCTGATGTAAATCTGAGTGTTTCAGAAAGTTAATCCATGATTTTTTTTCAATAAAAAGCGTTTTATAGAAGGGGAAAATGTTCCATAATCATTCTCGGACCAACCTGAACAGTCACACGACGTTCAAGAGGGCTAACTCTGTCAAAAATCATCGGACCATGACCAACTTCGAACTTGACCTGCATATTCCTGTGACATATCCTTATACCAAATTTGAGTTGAATGTGTTGAACCATTGCAGAGATAATGAACGGAAACCAAATGATGACGGAATGACGGAACAGGGTAACACTATATGCCCCCGGCCATTTTATGGCGGGGGCATAAAAATTGTGCCAATGCTAAATTCTTTCTTCTGCTTCACCATGACAGTTATCGCAAGATCTCGGAGGTGGATCTAATAAAAACATAGGAAATCAAAGATTACAAAGCTCACCTCGACGGGGCAACACCTATATATGGCACCATTATTATATTTATGCTTTATTTTAACCCACAGGATTTTCATCCGTTACACTTTATCATATTACACAATATCAAAAACAAATATCATAATGTACATAATATATTTACATTTACTGTTTTAATTCCCCTAATAAAAAAATTAGAATACAAAAAGGCGAAGTTAACATTGTGTCAAACGTAATCATAATCCAAAAAACATACAAAATCGAGTGTAGGGCAACACGGACCTCCGACAAAGCGAAGGTAGGATCAGGTGCCATGGAGGAGTAAGCATCCTCTGCTGACCGGTCACACCCGCCGTGAGCCCTTAGTCGAAATAAATAAACGGGATTACCCGTAGTCAAATCTAGTAGGAAAATGACAGTCTAACAAAGGGTATGAAATAAACCAGTCAACATATGACTTAGTGATAATTTGTAATCGCAAACAAGTCATTATAGCGACCGTAGAATTTGCGAAATTGATGACTTTAAACGAGATTCGTTTATAACCCTGCATCATCAACTTTTTTGTTAGTAGTTGACCTCGCTTTAAAAAGTCCGCATACGCATAGCATGCTCTTGCGTATCGAATCAACTGGGAGATATACACACCATAAGCAGGTGATAGTGGTATATTACTACATAGAAAAGGAAAGTTGACGATTGCAAAGTCAAAGTCATCACGCTTATCATATAATGTAGTTGTCAGTCTGCCATTAGAGTCAATGTTAAGTAAAATATCCAAATATGAAGCAGATATGTCAGATTCTGTGGTGTCCTTTATGTCGAGTTTCTTCGGGATATATCAAATGGACATAATTATGAAAATGATGATTGTTAATGATAGCACATCATCTATATACCTATATGTAAGGTTGAAGGACACGGCAAGTTTTTTTGTTTTATCCCGTAACCGTTTCTGTACAAATTCTGCTTCATATGAATACAAAAATAAGTCTGCCAATAAGGGGGCACAGTTAGTGCCCATAGGAATACCTACGGATTTTGGAAGACCTGGTCTCCAAAGGCTACATATATATTATCTATAAGAAACCCAAGCATGGCTCTTAATATCTACTTCAGAGTACTTGTGTGGGCAATCAGAGTGTTTTCTAACAAAATATGTGTCTTGTTTCCCAACACTAGAAATTCGTATTTTCGGGTGCCGTTTTTGTTTAAAAAGCAATTATCTATAATCTGAAAAAGCCTAGAATTAATTTATCGTGAGGAATCGTTGTGTAAAGTGTGGAGAAATCATACGTTTTGATGCAGTCAATTTTTTGAAATTCTTGTGATTTTAGGTTATCTAAAAGCTCTTTAGAGTTTTTAAGAATCCACATCTGATTGACACCACTTCTGGAATATGTAGTGGAACAGTATCTCTGAAGAGATTCTTTGATAGCTGTTAGTAGTTTAGTCAAAAGTAGAGAGAAAGAGGCTTGGTAGAGCACTTACTGGAGCCAGCGATGTATCTTGTGTTGTAAGGGTTTTTATGCAATTTCGGAATCCAATAAAGGTATGGTAATTCAAATTGATCCTGATTCTTCGGATATTGAAAGTGTTTAAAACAGAAAGGTGATTTTGAAGAATTTCATTTTGTGGAAATTGCTTAGAGTGTAAGTAGGATTCCCAGATGTTTGAAGTAAACCCTAGTTCATTTAAAAGACAATTATAATAGTAACTTTTTACAAACAAAGACAATGTTGTTACTAGCTTTATCAGCTGGAACCAGTACAAAATTTTCATGTTGTCTATGTAACTCATTTACCACTTTCTGGTTTCTTAAAAACAGAGGGATATAAATAGTACGCATTCCCCGTTAAATGGTGAACGGGATTTTAATAAACTCCGAATACTTTTTATCCATTCAGACAAAGTGTCAAGCTCCTCTCCCTCAGATTTTGTCCAGCGTCTGGCGTATTCTTCCACAGAATTCATGATAGTCATGAAATTATGTCGCCATTTAAATGAGCGAGGTTCTTCGAAATTTTAGGACCTTTTCAAAATAAGGACTTGAGATCCTCATTTTGCGACTATATTTAATATCCCCCGTAATAATATGACCAGCGGGACTATAATTAAATGAGGAAGAGGAACATGTACACTTTGGAGGATTCCGTTGTAATTGTTCAATATCTAGGCACTGCAAACGTCTGTTTGTAATTAAATAACTTGGATGCGATAGTGGAATTATTATCTATATGACAATACAGGTGGGGATTTCATTCTTAAAGTAAGGCGGAATACAGGACGTGACTTTTGTTTTATGGTGTGAGATGTTAGTTAATGTGGACAGCATCGATTCCATTTATTTTCAAATTTGAGATGTAGGAATCGGCGAGGTTTCTGGAGTTCACACTCATCATTAATACAGGGTGGAACAAAGAGTCTGTGAGAGCAACATCCCCAATAATATATAATCAAGTCTGTATTCCGGTGGTTGAGGAATCCAATATATATTTAGACCTTTACCTTTAGTTTTTCTTGTAATTCAGTACAAATTTTCAATAGGGACAGAGTAAAGTTTTTTAGTGCGAATGTGATGGACCACCCAATGTTATTCGGATAATTGGTAAAAGAGAGTCAAAGGAAACATGCCATGTGATGAAAATTAAATAGCCGATAATGACTGAACACGGAGAACCTCGTAACGAAACCATAGACACACTGTCACAAATGACTACGTTTTACGTCTTAGACGCAGTGTTATTTGGACTTAAAAGAAGTCCCGTTCCACATCACGAACACCCTTACAAACCTTGTATTAAATACACCCTGTGGAACACTAGTGACAACACCTCAGTTACCTATGCTACCAAATCCGGTCACGAGTACATCAGCTCAACTTAGAATGCAAACCCACACCCATATAAAGGCGAAAGGCACCGACACCACAGTGACGAGAACCCTAGTTTAACCCTAAAATCCACCGATATTTCTTACTCGTTGTCCCTACGGAGAAGGTCAGAATACCGACGCTCGAATGTAATGGACCACTACTTAAGTTTGATATACAATTATATATCAACCGGAACGGACACCTAATAGATTATCTCAAACTATCACTATAAGATAAGATGGAATGGGATACAGAGAGGAATTTAACAAACCAATACCATGGTTTATTACAAAGACCCCAGTTGTGAGGCCATCCGTTATTAATTTTCAAAATCTATGAGCCCAGAGCATGACGTATATTCCCATATACAAAGACCACCCTTGTTGTTTCACACTCGCAACATAAATAATGACGAAAACCTCACCACATACGCATCACGCCGAACCCTACATGACTCTCCAAAATTCGCCAGTAGGACAACATGGTATGGACCCGAAACAAAAAAAAGGATTTGCACCGTCAGAGCACTCTGTATACAAAAACCGACGTCCTTGGTAATCCCAAAAACATGTTGTGTGGATATAATAAATGACAATAAGAGATAACCCATGAACTCTTCTACGTGATAGAACAAATCACAAGTTTAATAAAAATCCCTTTCTACGCCCAAGATACATTCCAGCACACTGAGAACAGCATTGGAGCGTCTAGTGAACCAAAATGAAACTCGCGTGGCCCAATAAATACCTCTCTCTATACAGTAAGGAGACTGGATCAGTCTTTTCAGATTCTACAGAAACAGGTAGTTCTAGTACCCTTTGATCGACATCCGTATCACTCGGTGGAGCCATGACAAAAAGAGCGGCACCCACAGAACAAATGATCAACCTGGGCACATCATAAGACCTGAAGCATCACAAAGTTAGACAAAGGGAACCGCTTTTCAGCCGCAAGAAAGGTAACAATGAATACAAGAAAATAACTCGCTAAAAATATCACCCAGACATGGGGAACTGTCTTTAGAATTCGCGGAAAAACAAAATGTAGTAGAAAACTGAGCTCTGCGACCAATTGCATTGCCACCATATCCAGGTGTGAATTTAATCTCTCTCAAGAACACAAAAAAAGTATATACCTATAATTACCATGTTCACCCAGCAGATGGACGGAGAACAGAAAACTTTCAGCCCCAGCAGACACGTTATATATTTTAGTCGACCTACTACCCCATTTTACCAGCGGCATTAACCCCTGAATCTGAATGGTTACGCCCCGTGGTCATACGACCTAAGTCCAACTCAGTGAGGTGGAGGCCCCCTAACCCAGGGTACCTCACCACTCGCACACATTGCTCCCCGTATATATTTTTGGTTATAGCCTCCACCAACATTAAATGCAACCTGTTGAATACAGACCGCTGTCACCCAACACCCAATTGATACTAACCTACCCTAATGCAACAGAACCCTGTCACCCACCAGTTCCGACTCAAGAAACACGAACTTCCCGCCAAACCACGATTGAAGCCGAGGCACAAGTTAAGCATATAATAAATATACCTCGACAATGGCAGCATCTACCAGAGCCTCCTACGCACCAGGAAGAACGAAGAGCAGGTATTGCCCATAGCAATACAATCGAGTCCCAGACACATACCGGGACCTGCAACAAAGGGAAGTATCCCTGAGCAGACTCAGCAACAAAAAAAACACCCACTAATTCCTAAAACATTCGAACTATATTAGGCTTATATCGATTAGTAGCTCATATGGTGCCATCCCTAAGCCAAGAAAGAGAGGGGATAGGGACAAAGGAAAAAGAACAGCCAGCACAAAAAAAAGAAACCAACCACCCAGACCCCAGAAATGGTAGGCAGAGGGAAAGAAACCACATAAGTTTAACAAAGTAGAGCCAGAAAAAAAAATGAATCGAGATCAAAAACCAGAAACTCGACACTTGATCTGTAACTTGTGGAATATGGCAAAGCAATGTACCAAATATCAAATGAATATCTGCAAGCAGTGAGGAAAAAAAGTGCGGAAAACTGATAATTATGAATTTCTAAGTCCAAAAAGAGGCCCATTTACCAGCGGCCTCACGGGTGTGAAAGAGAGATATTGGATTCCAACAAAACACCCTTCGATCAAGAAAGACCAAAATCCATAAAGACTCGACCTAGCCTCAAAATAAGAATCATGATAACGATCGCTAAGAAATGTATGGCTAAGCAAGTGTACCAAATTATCAAATGAATATCTGCAACCAGTGAGAAAAAAAAGTGGGTACCCAGGAAAGGAAAACAGAGAGGACCAAGCTCCGACTACACCTCTCTCCCATGAATACTGAAATTCGTAAGGTCCCAAGGGCCACAGATAACCCCACTCGAGATGAGCAAATATGCAGAACCATCACGATCAAGCCGGGAAAGGCCAAACTCTGACCAAAGCGGTTGATCTGTAAACTTGTATGGCAACAGGCAAGTGTACCAATATGCAAGACTGAATGATCTGGCAACCACAGTGACGAACCAACAAATGAGGGAGAAAGTGCAGGAGCGAGAGGAAAAACCTGAAATTTAACCCAGCGAGAGCCTGAATCAAGGACAGGACCAGACGGACATGGGAAACGGAGACCAAGCGGACCAGGAACAAGAACGGAACAGGAACAAGAGGACAATGCAAACCTAACAGATGTCGCACCAGGTGGTAGCGACTATTCGAATACAAGAAACCGGGGGAAGTAGGGGACTAATAAAAGGCACAAAGGACATGAGATGAAATTTTATTTAAGTACAGTCAAGTACAAAACATATGAAGCCAACGGATAAAAAACCATCGACCTCGAGTCGTCTCATAGGACTTCCAACGTTGATGGTGAATCGAACAAAACAAAAAGTGTGGCAGTTCATAACGCGAGGCTTAACGCGCGTTATTCAATTTGCTATGCACACACCGTTTGCAGTGATGAGACGACCCATCTTTCAATAAATCATTAATTCATTCTTAAATAACATCTATATTTACATATTATAATGCATTACAATATATTATCTATTATAATATATGATACGATATAATATAGACGAGCGCGAGGACACAAAGCGAGCCGGCGGCGAACACGAAGAACAAAAACGACACAAGGGCAGAAAAGAGGAGGGGCAAGGCAAGAAAAGACGAAGAGGGGGAGAGCAGGAAAGGGCACACCACAAAAAGGAGACCACAGGGGACCAAGAATACAGAAGCGAGAGCAACGGCACCAAAAGAAGGAAAACGGACAAAGCAAGAACAAAAAGAGAAAAGAACGAACAAACCCGGCGCAGACCCGGAGAGAAGACAAGAAAACGACAAAACGGACCCACACACCAAAGAGCATGGAGAAGAACACCCCCCAGCAACCACACCCCCAGGCACGGAGAGGCGCAGGCAATGAAAGCACGCAGACGAAAAAAGAAGGGAAAAAACCCCACAAAACCCCGACCAGGAGAAAGAAAAAACAGGGCAGGAGAGCGGGCAGACGGGCAAGGGCAAACAACTCACCGACGGCAAAAGAAAAGGACGGCCCAGCAAACTGCAGCCGAGGCAGCACCGAGCGAGAGCGGGACAAAACAGCGCGAGAAACAAAGAACCCACAAAGAACAACTAGTCAGGGCGGGGAAGAGGCGAAAACACGGGCAACGCAGTACCCAAAGGACAATAGGCACGAGACACGAAAAGGGAGAAGAGAATCCAACACGCGAAGCGGAGAGACAAGGCGAGGGCGAAGCCGAAAACACAGGATAAGAAAACCGAGAAGAAAAAAAAAAAGCGAAAAAACACGCGCCCCCCCACGGAAAAAAGAAACGAACCGAAGGGGGGCGCAACGACGCCTGGCACCCCAATAAACCAACAGAAAACGCAGAAAGCAACGGGACAACGCAAAAAAAGCCCACAGTCCCGCGACGACCGGAAAAGAAGACAGTGACAAGGGCGGCGGACTGGCGCAACCAACAACAAAGAGAAGGAAGCATAAAGCAGAACACCGCCCGACAACCGGACGGCAAAGAACGAAACAACACACAGCAAAGAACAACAACCGGGGCAGAGAAAGGGCAAAAGAAAGAAAAACGCCCGGCCCCGCGCCCCGGCGCCCGCCCCCGGCCGGCCCGGGGCGGCCGCCCGGCCGCTCCGCCCGCCCGCCCCGGCCGACACCACCCCCGGCGCCACCCGGCCCACAGGCAAAAGGCAGACAGAGACGGAGCAGAAGAAGCCCAAAACGGACAAAAAAAAAAAAAAAAAAAACCACAACACAAACAGAGCCAAGCAGGCACACCAGAAGGCGAAAAGGCCGCGCCAGTACCACCCACCCCAGAAGAACATGACCACAGGAGGGAGGCAGCCAACCCGAACACCAACAAACGGGCCAACAACAAAAACAAAAACAACAAAGGCAACGGGAAAAAAAGCAGGACAAAGACAAAAGCAGAAAATAAGAAAGGTAAAAAAAGGGCAAGGCCGAAAGCCACAAAAGAAAAAAAAAAAAAAAAAAAAAAAAAAAAAAAAAAAAAAAAAAAAAAAAGAAGAAAAAAATAGAAAAAGAAAGAAAAAAAAAAAAAGAGAAGCCAAAAAAGAGAACCCAGAAAAGGAGAACGGAGCAATGCCCAATGCCCCAAAAAAAAAAAAAAGAAAGAAAAGAGAAGGAAAAGAAAAAGTAAAAAAAAAAGAAGACAAGAGAAGAAAAGAGAGACAACGAACGAGAAAAAAAAAACATCCAAAAAAAAAGGAAAAGATGAGAAAGCAGAAATCCCGGCCGGAAAACCAAAGAAATAAGAACCAGCGATTATATAAAATCATAGTATATGTATATCAATATATAATATGATACTTTATGCAATATTATATCATATAATATCATGTCGCTCGTAGAATATCATATAATACCAATAATTATTGTATCAAATAATGCCATATCGTATAATATCATATAACATATCATATCATATCTATATAATATCATACCATATCGTGTATCATATAATACCATCTCGTATATCATACCATGTCATATAATATATGTCGTATAATATACCATATCATGTGATATCATATTATACCATATCATATACTGTGATGAAGTTGGATTTTATCTTAGTTTGGTTTTGTGGCGTGTATGTATATACTTGGTTTATGCCCGTAACAGGTTGCCGTAGTGTGAGTGTTGGCCAGTAGTTCTAACTTCTATAAATAGTAAACCGGTTTGGTCAGTTATCAGAGCAGCGGCCGTTTGTCAAGGGATGTGGCCGCGTGTTTTAGATTGTCCAGCAGGAAGTTGTTTGGCGAATTTCAGTAGTTAGTCTGGTAGATGGGTAGCCAGGGAGCCTTTTAATTTACTGCGTGAGCAGTGGATTTGTTCCAGCCGTGCAAGGGGGTTTTAGGATAACCCGGGCCATTGTGGAATACTCCCAGCGTTAGAAAGGTGTCCGACGGGGGGATACTCATCTGGTATTGTGGCACGTGCACGTTTTGAAGTTTGCCCCCCCCCCCACTTTCCGTGATTTTTTTTTAGTTTACCCCCCACTTTCAAAATCAGTCCTACGCCTCTGTTGTATCATACCATATCGTATCATACCAAATAATATCGTATCATTCCATATCGTATAATATCACATCAAACCATATCATATAAAATCGTATCATGAAATATCATATCAAACCAAATCGTATAATATTGTATCATACCATATCGTATAAAATTGTATCATTCCATATCGTATTATACCATATCGTATAAAATCATATATCGTATATCATATCATAACATATTGTATAATACCATAATTATCATACCATATCATACCATATCGTTTAATATCACATCATACCAGCATCTAAACTACTCGAATACATTTTGATCACAAGACGCATTTTTTAATCTAAGGTTGATTAAAATTGAACAAACAATAACTCAAATA
>CAJDSM010050609.1:0-10386 GCA_903981925.1 Ostrea lurida | reverse complement strand
GTTATATACATATATATATATATATATATATCAAAAGATTGAAAAAATAGAGTTATTTTCTTGAAATAAAAATCGTACTATACTGTATAGTGATCTTACCGATCAAAGTCTGCTCTGAGTTTTACTTTCTCCTTCAGTAACGCTTTCGTTGAATCAAACCATGATGTTAGATGTTGCTTTTGCTTCTCATCGAACTCTTCCATTTCAAAAGGAGGGTCAATGACTTCGATATTAACGCTGTCACTCAAGACGCCCACGATCTTCTCACAAACTTTCGATTTAAATATTGCATCTCTACAAAGAACAAGAGGACTACAGACCTTATCGGTTACCTGAATAATGATTTACTAGTCTACGATGTTGATTCCGAATATTTCTTTGAATATCTACCCTTGGAGCAATTTTGTTAAATCCTTTTCTGTACTCTCTAAACATTAATTTTCAAATACTATCAGTAAAATACATAGAAGTCTTTAAAATGATGAAAACATCTAGACAATATGACGATTTTGATCTCAACATGTTGCCATAAGTGATCCTTTCCCCTGGATACATGTTAACGGGCTACAAATTGGTTTTTTTTCTTTCGAAATGTCCATTTCGTTTTAACTTAGTATAGGAAGCAATAAAGTCAATATATACATGTTTTACAAATAGAACTATATACAAAATTTGGACCCCGTGGGGATCTGGGATAGAATAGATCCTCTGTTACCCTTGCTTGTCGTAAGAGGCGACTAAATGGGGCTGTTATTTCGGATGAGAAACCGCAAAAAACCGGATAAAAGATCCCTCCCATAGCCAAAGGCCATGAGCGCCTTGCATAAGGACCAAGATTGTGTAGCCCTTCACCGGCAATGAGTGTCGGTCTCCATATGAAAGAAATTCTCAAACGGATGTAAAACAATATACCGAGGGTAGGACTGATTTTGAAAGGGGGGGGGCAAGACTAAAAAAATTCAGAAAGTGGGGGGGTGGGGGGGGGCAACTTCAAAATTAATGTGACAGCAAAATAAATAAAAGAGAATTGAATCACTGAAGGGGGGGAGGGGGCAAACCTCTATAAATGTACTGGAAAGTGGGGGGCACACTTCAAAAATTGTGTGTAAATTTAGTGGCAGCTAAAAAAAAGTTCCTTGAGAAAAGGTGGGGGGGGGGGGGGGGGGGGGGGGGGAGCAAAACATCTTTTGGCCCCCTCCCCCTTCCCAAGGGTCATAACATTTTCACATGTGTCAGCGTCATCTGTACTCATTTACTTGTTCATACAAATGTACAGTTTTGGAGAAGAATTTTGAAAATTTGTCAACTTTTGGCACTTTATCACGCTCCTAAGGCCTCAGAAATGCAGGAGTACTGAAACTTACAATTCATATCCCCTTTTGCTTTAGCCTCCATGGGGACTCGGGTTAGAACACTTGCTTGTCGTAAGATGCTACTAAATGGGACCGGCCATCGGATGAGACCGCAAAAACCGAGGTCCCGTGTTATACAGAAGGTTTGGCACGATAAAGACCCCTCCCTGCTTAAAAGCCATTTGCGCCAAGCACGACGATGAGACCGCAGTCCTTCACCGACAATGTTGATATCTGCATATTATCGATAGATTCTCAAGAGGGACGTAAAAGAATATGAAACCAACCATCCGAAGAAGCTTTATACCAAATTTACTAAAGCGTGACGGACGACGGGCACAGATCACTCACCAGAAATAGTCGGAAACCCACGGTCTGTTGCACTTCTTTTACATCACACCGATCGTGGGTTTCCGACGACGGTCACCTGAATGACTCAAGGGACCTTAACAATATGTTTAGAGATAATGTTTATTATCATATCCGTTTTTCGTGTCACTGAACGCTTATCATTCAAGAAGACTAGTAAAATGGGGTGTTTTTTTTTTTTTTTTTTTTTTTTGCTTCTTCTCTTGTTAGGATTAATAATACTTACAATTCTTCAGGTGATTTCTTTTTTGTCTTTTGTAGCTGTTTCCTGGATTAAATATAATTGTTGATACATTTGTTGGCTGAAATTTGCATGATTTGACTTTGATTTAGGACAAATAGTCTACAGTTTTATAAAATCATTTTAACAATTGGTATATTTAGGACACTCAAGTTATTTTTCAAAAATAAAAATCGCACTAAGTCAATACTGGAAAGTTATATTACCTATCAAGGTTTGCTTTGAGATTTTTTATCTCCCTCAGTGACGCTTTCGTTGAATCAAACCATGATGTTAGCTGTTGTTTTTGCTTTGTATCGAACTCTCCCATTTCAAAAGGAGGGTCAATGAGTTCGACATCAACACCGTCATTCAAAACACCCACTATTTTTTCACAAACTTTCGATTTAAAGATTGCCTCTCTGAAAAGAACAAAAGGATCACAATTCTTCGTAAGTTACAGGTGTGTAGATTTGGAGAGGAATTAAGAAAAATGTATCAACTTTCGACAGGTTTTGCCATTCCTAAGACCTCGGGAATACACGAGTACTTAGAGTTACTATGTATGTCACCTCTGTGCTGACGATGCTTATAACAATAGCATACAATATAACAACAATAACAACAATAACAACACACACACACACGCACACATTTTGTTTTATTGCTAGGAAAATGTCTTCTTAAGACTTACAATTTTTCTGGTGATTTCTTCTTTGTCTCTTGTGGCTGTTTCCTTGATGAAAGATAATTTATTATTATTTACAACATTATTATCATTTACAACACATTATGATATGTAGTTGTTGGGTGATTTCAAGAGTACGGTATCATTTGCCGGAAGTTGAGACCAAATTGTTTTCAGAGGCCAAGTTAGTCAAAATATACTTTGTAATATCTTTTGTTTTTCATTTGGCAAAAAATATTTCAAGTTGCAGTGAAAATAAAAACGTAAATTTCATGTCGATTATATTTAGATTGAGCGTTTTTACAATGGGGGTTTATTTAGTATACCCTTCACATGAAGGGCTTTAGAAAGTAAAATATAGAGATAGATATTTGGCAATATTCACATTTCTGATGTGATGCTGTCTCATATACCTCCATCAGTTCTAATGATACCCTTTCCTCTTGAATGTAAATTTGATAAATATAGTACGCCTGATTTAACACCTAGGAATGTAGAGAAAAATGAAAGTAGACTGTAAATCTATTCTGAAGATACACGAGTGTATGAATGTAGCACTTCAACCCGCACACTTTTCATGAACTGTAGCATGAAGTATGCTGGTGAAAAGTGTTGCAGTTACTACTCTTATGTATATTCTAAAGACAACTTTTTCAATAAAATAAAACTTTACTGCAATATCAGTCTGTTCATTAGAATACTACTGTAGGGTGAAAAAGTATTTAGAACTATGTCTGATGTCACTCTTCATTCACCTTTACCTTACGTCAAACAACAATTAGGTCGCGTCTACATCACATTCGCACAAAATTGTTCCATAGAGAGTTTTGAATACGTAATTAGAAGATGTCAAAGCTAGTCCATAAAGTTTGGATTCGTCAACATCAGATTACATGCCATGATTATGAGAGGCTCTTTAAACTACCAGGGACGCAATATGACCGGTATAAAATATGTGAGGTTTTTTGTTCACTAATTGAGCAGTGTTATATAAGTTATCAGTGGTATTTTGTGCTGCAAGTGTTTTATATTCACTCACTCTATGGTACAGAGTCACTCCAACGTGTCTTTCTATGAAAGGGAAATAATTTTCATTGCACAATCAAAATTTAAGAATATCAGTGAAATCAAAGTACTACTGTATGAATATGAGTATTAAAACTCGTACTATAAAAAGGTGAAAATAATGAACAGTGATCAATCTCCAAAGTCTTAAACGGAATATATATCAAGCATTGGGCAAACACTATTACTTAATATATTGATATTCAGGATATGGAGGAAGCTATGTAGCAAACGTTTGATCTGATAGCCATTGTGTTTTTAAATACAGGTATATTGGACAAGGAAATAATTGACGCTACTTTATGCCTATATACACCCCCCAAAGAACAACACCGATAAATAAATAAATAAAAGCAAGATGCCCAGCTCGTGAAATGAATGAAATTATTCTGAAATCAAAATTAGTAATTCTACCTTGGATATTGTTGAAGAATAGAGTAATAAGAAAACATAAGGTAATAGAATTGCAAAGAAGTTAAGGAATGTGTCTCGACATCCAGTGAAATGCAGATATGTCTTTCGAACTCAAGTTTTGAAGGGAAAAAAATTTTTTATAAAAGGTTAAGATAACGAAAACAATTATCATTCTCATAAATCCTGGACGGAATAAAAATTAAATGTTGAACAAACATGGACCCGAGGATATACCAGAGGTGGGATCAGGTGCCTAGGAGGAGTGATCATCCACTGTCGACCGGTAACACCCGCCATCAACCCTTTTTAATGATCAGGTAAAAGGAGTAACCCTCAGTCAAAATTAGTGTGATTTAACTATTCGATGGTTAAATCCATTTGTTGAAGTGAGAAATGTCTAGGTTTTCTCACTCGATCAGCCTGTTTACTGCGTAGTTGCTACTCCCAGTAATTTCGGAGTATAAGTATAACCCCTGCACATAATTCGCTGACTTCGACGTCACTGCCACTATGTTATTATCATCAATTTAAGCTGAAACATTCAAATATTTATGTCACCTCACTTGTTTTGTTTTATGTATTGGGTTACCTCTGCTGAGTTTTTCGTCGTTTGATAATGTAAAAAGAACGGCCTAACAACTGGAATGAAACACGTTGTACAACATTTGACTCGATGGCAGGTTGTCGTGGCAAACTTGATGGTGATAACGACCATATGATGTGTGGAATATTGAATTCAAAGGTGACTGCTGAAAACTCTGCAACATCAGCTTGTTTGTTAGTAGCCTGCCTCGATTTAGCACACGCAAAACAAGCTCTTGCATATCGAATGAATTGAAACACATACATGTAAACACATTTTGCAGGTGATGATGGAATATTGCTACATAAATATGGAAAGTTGGCGATGGAGAATTGAAATCATCCAGTTTGCTATAAAGTTAAATTGTTAGTTTGCCGTTAATGTCCATGTTAAATGAATATCCAAGTATAAAGCAGACATGGAAAACTCTATAGTTTCTTTTATTTCTAGTTCACTGGGGTATATTGAATCGACATATACATGAAAATTACTATTACTATTACAGTACCGCAAAAGAAACGTAACTTCGTCTTTTTTAAAACATGTGATTGAAACAATGCTTTTTCACGAAAAATGAGCAAAACATTAATAAACTACACATCCCAAAATGGTTTTGGCGTTGTTTCCGGTTATTAGTTTTACCATATTGCCCAAAGGCGACCATGCCAATCCTTTTGTGTTTTCTGCATGATGTACCCATGCTTTATATAAAAAAGCATGTTTTGTTCATCTGTCGAGCCCTTTATAAGGCAGGCATTAAATAATCACCACACAGTACCAAATTCAGTGGTAGACTGCTTTGTAAAGATGCCACATCTATCTCAACATGAACGAGGGATCGCCATTTGGGTGTTGCAGGCCGAATTGTCAGCAACTGTGGTAGCAAGACAATTGGGTTGTAAAGTAACAAATATCACAAGTCTCATGTCAAGGTATCGTCAGACTGGAAATGTTCAAGACCGACCACGTTCAAGTCGTCCGCCTGTTACTACGCCAGTTCAAGATCGTCACATCCGGAATACTCATCTGTGGAACACACAACAAAGAGCAACACAGACAGCTGCAACCATTCAAGGACCACATTGTCATATCTCTGCAGACACAGTTCGTCGTCGACTAGATCAAATACTGCAGTCCTTATGTTGGACCTATTATATTGCAACGTCACCGCCAACAACGTTTACAATGGACTCAACAACACTAGCGTTGGCGATGTCAACAATGGCAACACTTGTTGCTTTCTGACGAATCTAGACTCAACAAATCTCACGCAGACGGTCGATTGCGTATATGGAGACAACGTGATAAACGTTATGCTGACTGCTGGGTTGTGGAGGCTGATCGCTAGGGAGGAGGAAGTCTGATGGTTTGGGGTGCCTTCAGCTACCATCATAGTACACGTCTTCATATGTTCGTCAAAGTGTGTCTGCAGTCGTCCGTCTACAGAGACCAAGTCCTCCAACCGCACGTTGCATCATTATTCCAGGCCCAGTGTCAGCTATAAATTTTTCAACAGAACAATGCTCGTCCTCACACTGTACGAGTCTTTTTGAACTTCCTCAGAATAAACAATATTGGTGTACTGCCTTGGCCCTCTCTGTCCCAGTATATGGCGCCAATCGAACATGTGTGGGACGAAATTGGAACACGCATACATGCAGTTGGTTCACCTCAAAACCTGAGAGATTTGGAAGCCAGATTGATTCAGGAGTGGAACCAACCTCCACAAGCATTCTGCCAGACACTTTTTGACTCGATACGACATCGTTTTACTGCCTGCATTGCCACCAATGGAGGTCACACACGCTACTGATTGACAGACTGTTTCTTGACATTTTTTAAATCGTGTTGGTGGTCGGTGCTTACGTGTGTATTTTCTGTCAACTAAGTGCTGTTTTCACCAGAGATTAAGATGAAAAGCATCAACAATCATTTGTCTGTTTTTAATAATTTGTTTCAGATTTTATGTTGCATAGAATGAGCATTTCGTTTCTTTTGCGGTTCAGTATTGATTAAACATCGTGAGTATATCGAAATGTTGAAAGGCCACCACTAAAGAATTCTTCTCATGTAAAAGCTTTTGAATGTATTCTGCCTCATGAGAATTTGAAAACAGGTCAGCTAACAAAGGAGCAGCATTCGTGCCCATGGGAATTTCAACAGACTGTTAGAAGACCTGATCGCCAAAAACTATAAGTATATTGTCAATGAGGAACTCCAGCATTGCTTTAATATCAATTTCAGAGTACCAGTGTGTAAAATCATAGTGGAGTTTAACAAAGTCATTTTTAGAATGAAGACTGCATGAATCACGTTGAATATTACGGGATGGCACATTTTAATCGGTTAACCGATTTACTCGGTCGGACAGTCTGATAATCACGGGTTCGCAAATTTCCGTAACGGTTTAGTGACAAAAAAACACCTAAAAAAATGCTATTATCTAAATGTATCTTACCATGAATTTCCCAATCCAGTTCCAAAGGCATCTAAATAGTGACATGTTTGAGTTTTCATGTAATCAATTAGTTTAATTTTGGAGACGATTCCCATGTTAATAGACTGAGCGTGAAGAAAGGTGCTAATTACTGTCTTTGAACGTCCAGTACCTTGCATACAGTACTTTCTTTAGTCGGACATTTAATGCCAATGAGCATTATTGTTTAGTAGTGTGAAATGTTAGCTGTTTTCACCACTTCAACTTATCACTGAACATGCCGCCCTTACACATATTCTCAGCTAACCGTTGAGCATTGGGGGGCAGGTGGGGGGGAAAATGTAACAGTTGAAGAAATACGACAGTCGAAAATGGTGATAACAGAATTGAACTTCGAAATCTGCGTTTAATTTTTACTTTCACCATTTTCAGAACTGATATATCGTAATTTACCATTTTCACCCCCCCCCCTCCCCCCAATCGCTCAACGTTAGCTGAGAATATGTCGAAGGGCGGCATGTTCATGATAAATTGAGTGGTGAAAACAGCTAACATTTACACTACTCAACAATAATCTCCATTGGCATTAATGTCCGACTAAAGAAAATACTGTAGCAAGGACTGGACGTTCAAACAGTAATTATGCACCTTTCTTCACGCTCAGTCTATACAGGGAATCGTCTCCAAATTAACCTAAGTTATGATCACATTGAAACAAACTCAAACAATGTTCACTATTTAGAGCTTTTGGAAATGGTAGTTGGGAAATTCATGGTAAAGATACATTTAGATATATACATTTTTTTAGGTGTTTTTTTCACTAACCGATTAACGGAATTATGCAACCGATTATCACTGTTCCGACGAGTAATCGTTAACCGATATAAAAATTGCCATCCCTAATATCAAGTGATCAGTCATTCTAAAAATGACTTTGTTAACTCCACTTATGATTTTACACACTGGATCATCTGAACATTGATATTAAGCAATGCTGGAGTTCCTCAATTGACATATACTTATAGTTTTTTGGCGATCAGGTCTTCTAACAGTCTGTTGAAATTCCCATGGGCACGAATGCTGCTCCTTTGTTAGCTGACCTGTTTTTCAAATTCTCATGAGGCGATACATTCAATAGCTTTTACATGAGAGAAGAATTCTTTAGTGGTGGCCTTTCAACATTTTCGATATTCACGATGTATTAATTCAATACTGAACGCAAAAGAAACGAAATGCTCTTCTATGGCAACATAAAATCTGAACAAATTATTAAAAACAGACCAAATTGATTGATTGATGCTTTTCATCTTAATCTCTGGTGAAAACAGCACTTAGTTGACAAAAATACACACCGTAAGCACGACCACCAACCGATTTAAAAACTGTCAAAAACAGCTCTGTCAATCAGTAGCGTGTGTGACCTCCATTGGTGGCAATGCAGGCAGTAAAACGATGCGTATCGAAGTCAAAAAAGTGTCTGGAACAGTCAGTTATGTGACGGGCACATACTCCTGAATCAATCATGAGCTTCCAAATCTCTCCAGGTTTTGAGGAAGAACCAACATGCATGTATGCAGCTTTCCAATTTTCGTCCCCACATTGTTCGATTGGCGCCATATACTGGGACAGACAGAGGAAGGCCCAGCAGTACCAAATAGTTTTTATTCTGAGGAAGTTCAAAAAGACTCGTACATGTGAGGCACGAGCATTAGTTACTGATGAACACAAAAATTTATAGAACTGACACTTGGGCGGAATAATGATGCAAACGTGCGGTTGGAAGACTTGTCTCTGTAGACGGACGAGCTGCAGACACACTTTGACGACAGTATGAAAGACGTGTCACTATGATGGTAGCTGAAGGCACCCCAAACCATCAGACTTCCTCCTCCCTAGCGATCATCCTCACAACCCAGCAGGTTCAGCATAACGTTTATTCACGTTGTCTCCATATACAGCAATCTGACCGTCGGTGAGATTTGCTGATCTAGTTCGTCATGAAAGCAACAAGTGCATTGTGCATGACGCTAGTGTTCTTGAGTCATTGTAACGTTTGGCGGTGACGTTGCAATATAATAGGTCCAACATAAAGGACTGCAGTATTTGATCTAGTCGAGCACGAACTGTGTCATGCCAAGAGAATGACAATGTAGTCCTTGAATGGTTGCACCGTCTGTGTTGCTCTTGTGTGGTTTCCACAGGATGAGTATTCCGGATGTGACGATCTTTGAACTGCGCGTGTAACAGCGGGACGACTTGAATGGTCGGTCTTTGAAACATTCCAGTCTGACGATACCTTGACATGAGACTTGTGATATTTGTTACTTTTACAACCCAATTGTCTTGCTACCACAGTCTGCTGACAATTCGGCCTGCAACACCACCAAATGGCGATCCTCGTTCATGATTGAGATAGATGTGGCATCTTTTAACAGCAAATCTACCACTGGAATTTGGTACTGGTGGTGATTATTTAATGCCTGCCTTATAAAGGGCTCGACAGAATGAACAAAACATGCTTTTTTATATAAGCAATGGGTACTCATGCAGAAAACACAAAAGGATTGGCATGGTCGCCTTTGGGCAATATGTAAAACTAATAACCGGAAACAACGCCAAACCATTTTGGGGATGTGTAGTGTTATTAACGTGTTGGTGTTTCCTAAGCGTCTTGCAATGTGTTATATCTTGTCAAACTCTTCAACGTGAATCAAAAGCATTGTGTATAATCCGACACATGTTTTAAAAGACCGAAAGATACATAGGCAAAAAGTATGTCGCTTTTAGGCAAGGAGAAAATGGTGAGGTTTAAAATATATTTAAACAGTTTACGTCATTGTTTCAAAAAAATGACGTTTTGCTGAGTGAATAGAGTGTGGAAATACCAAAAGATAATAGTAATTTTCATGTATAATGTCGAGATTTTCAGCAATATTAATTACCTCAAGTCTGAGTATCTCTAAGAACTATGAGAGAAAAACAACACTCACTACAGAGACCGTCTTTTCCATGTCTGCTTTATTCACTTCGGATTATTCATTTAACTATGGACAAATATTTTATAAACAGCTGGCACGAAGCTAAACAATTATCAAACATTATTAGCATAAATAGTTGATGACTTTCATCTTCTCCATCTCAGTGTTTTCCCAAAGCTAGATTATATAAAAGGATATCAGTCTACGAGGTATTACAGCGGACAATTTCAGGGATGACATTGCGTAAAGGATCAGATAGACCCATCTTCTCCGATGCTAG
>CAJDSM010050608.1:0-13423 GCA_903981925.1 Ostrea lurida | reverse complement strand
AGAAGACATTTCCCGGCTACCATAGTAAATTATCCGTTCATTGTTTATTGTAGCACGTGATCTTTACTTCCTTGCACTGACGAAGAGCTAAAGGCATACTGAACAAATTGTAACCAAACTTTTTCACTTTAAACTGAATGGAAATTAAATTTATTGTTCCAAGTTAATATGAACGTTGCAGGTAGCCTTTGCTTGTTACTGATAAGGCAGTGAAAACAGAGACAGCAATGTGAATTGAAAAAATGTCAATTTATTATGTAAACTGACCCGAAGTTATATAACAGAAAACATGCGGGGATCAGATGGGCTCGAAAAACCAAAATATAAGAACATATCTACATGTATCACATAGGCAGGTGTGATTATGCCATCTGATCCCCAACAAACATGCAATATAAAATGAGGCTGCCTGGAATCAAGTAAGGTGTGGTTTATACAAATAATTCAAGCATGAAATTTGTGTAGTAGTTTAGTCCATTGTAACATTTTACTTTGCAAGACAGCCTCCCATTTCATTTCCTTTCTCAAAGACGCAGCTGTGTGGGAACTAATTTTTAGTACAATTGCGCTTCCTTACTATACAGGAAATTAATGCCATGACAAATGATTTCCACTTTTTACAATATCACGATATTTCCATTCTTGTTCATATGCACCAACAAAATTACCAAATTTGGTAATGTTTAATTTATTTCTCGCTAAAGAGGAATAATCGCCCTTTATGGTAATGTTCGCCGTAAAGGGGAAGTGTGTCCAACCTGTTTAAACCCCTATGAGACATTTGGCCATTCCTATTGATATCGCATACCTCACGATGAATATCTGCGGCTTTAATACCAAGTATAGACATAGATCCTTTTTCAAGTGCATTGTTTGATCTTTTTTAGTCATTTTGGGTATGTACATTGTAGCAAAGTCAGTGAAATTGTGAACATAGTTTTTCCCGCTACGGTTCAATGATCACTCTAACATGTCAATGTGGTTTCAGTTAGATATTTACGCGATTTTCACGCGAAAAGGGGGAAATGACATTATTTTTGGAACACTCCTCTATGTGTGTGTAATTTTAAAGTTAAAATCTAAAATTATTCAATCGGACCCAAAATATCTGGCTGGACACAGACACACGCACACAGTTTTTCTGTCCGCGCGCGTGCATACGTGTAAAAGAAGAGATGAATTGTAAGGAATGCAAAATGCCGTGGGCAAAATATACAATGTACCAGAAAGGGATCAGGTGTCTCTGTGGAAGAAGCACCCCGTGTCGACCAGTCACATCGAGACCGTGATCCCTATATCTGGACGGGGTAAACGAGTTAATCCAGAGTCAAAATCAGTGATAAAAAACAGCTTAATATACATGTCTAAAGAATACTTATGAATCTACTTTCGGTTTAATAAAACGAGCTGAAATACTACTGTCTTATAAAATCTGTAAAAGGAAAGGTTAAATAGTGCACTTAAAACTCTAAAAAAGAAATTCTCATACTTAGATTCTTGTTGTCCTGGGGTAGCCATCAATAACTATATGTGCAAGCGATGCATGGATTGTAAAAAAAATCATTTTCTGAAAACATTCGTGTTATTCATGGAAGACTTGAAATGAACAGGTGCTGCTAAAACGCGGAAAGCAAAACAGAGCGGAAAATAGGATGGAATATCGATACGAAGTCTAAGAATTAGAATGATGAATTTAGCTAAAAGGAGAAAAAATTCGGGAAAATACGCTTTATTTCAATCAAACAAAAAAGTATTGGGAATCGTTTATAATCGGCAAAACAAATCTGTCTCACAATTCTGCACTGTAAATGGATTAAACTAAGTCAGATGTATGTATAGGAATTCACAAAGCGTTTTTACAAGAATCTTGTAATTTTGGCAATGACAGAAATCACCCTTTTTGTAGGAAAGCGTTTTTAACACACATGCTTCACATATGAAGCGTTTTCTTTCCACGTTTTAGTTACACCCAAAATAAATAGATCATCAGTCTCGATCGATATTCTGGTATTTAAACCACTAGGTAAATATTATTCATGTGTATGTTATATAGACCTAAATATAAAGGGTAGGATAAGGCTTCTTGTATTTTATAATATTGGCGTTTAACAGTGGCGTTGGAATACTTCAGATATATCATACAGGACGAAGAAGTAAAAGTACGTTTGTACTGTAATTAAAAATATTGATTATTCATTTTACGTCTATCTCCGTTGAAACAACTCCAGAAAATCACAAAACATATATATGCTTTTACTGACATACTTTGGATTAGTTTTCTACGATTCTTTATTTCATTTTGCCAGCTAAATTGTCAGCTAGACTCTTTTGCTAAAGCCATCAACCCAATTTTACTTCACTCTTGAAATTTGGGATAATGAGTTTTTGAAATTTATCCTGATTCTTTTAAAGTATCCCAAATTGTATAATTTTAGTATATTGGGAACAGGTAGGTATCCATGGTAAATTACTGTTGAAATAAGAATGGTTATGTATTGGGCAAAAATTATCTCTGTCCTTGAGAATAAACCTACAAAATGTAATAAACTGCTATTTTTACAATTATTATATGGATGGGTCATACATGTATCTAATTGCATGGATGAAATGTATAATTGACATATCTGATGCTTGTGGGTTGTCATACATATGGATATATATCATGAATATATATACCAAACATTTCAAAGCTTTAACTGGATAAACTGTAGAGTTAAAGAAACACTAAAAACCCGGTTTGTACAGGAATGAAATTATACAAGATTCAGGGGCGGATCCAGGAATTCTGGGTTAGGGGGGCGTGGATTTTTTTTTCCAGAGGCATTGGGTCTGGGGGCCGCCTTAAGGCCCCCAGTGATTCCAGGGCAAGGCCCTGGTGGGGTCCAGGGGGCGAAGCCCCCGGAAGCTCCTGATTTTAGTGATTTTAGGAGTAAGATTTACCATATAATTAGCCCTAATAGGTGAATGTTACACCCTCTCCAGGCCGTAACCAGGAATTTCCATTTGGGGTTGATGCACAAGACTAAGGGTAGGATTTAAAGGCTGCTAGTCAGGTCCACAGCTGGTCCAGTAATAACCCTGGTAGGGGTCCAGGTGGCCAAGCCCCGGAAGCTAAAAACATTCAAGCATTTTCATTGCGTCTGGGGGTGTTTTAATTAAGCCTAGAGGATCCAGGATGAACCCTGGTAGGGGGTCAGGGGGCGAAGCCCCCCGGAAGCTGAGAAATATTGCATTTTCATTGCGTCTGGAGGGTGTTTTAGGCCCCTAGAGGATTCAGAATGGGCTCTGGTAGGGGTCAGGGGGCGAAGCCCAGAAGCCGAGAGGTTTTTAGCGTCTCGTTTAAAATTGGAGTGCACGGGCACCCAGTGCACCCACTGGTTACAGCCTTGCTTTCTTACAAGCTTAATGACAGGCAGGTATTGCACATAAATGTGTATATATATCCCGAGTACCCTATCTTTGAAAATTTTAGGGGGCGTGCCCCCCCCCTCCCCCTCTAAATCCGCCAGTCGTATCGTGCGCGCTGCGCTGTCTCTCTCTCTCTTTATCCCTCATTCACTATCTTCTCTCTCTCTCTCTCTCTCTCTCTCCTCTCTCTCTCTCTCTCTCTCTCTCTCTCTTCTCTCTTCTCTCTCTCTCTCTCTCTCTCTTTTTTTTTTTTTTTTTTTTTTTTTTTTTAGGGGGGGCGTACGCCCGGTACGCCTTTCCTTGAATCCGCGCCTGAGATTATCAATGATTCGACTAAAATATAATTATAGAATTTTCAAAAGACATTTTGGACTACAAAATTATTTTATGAATTTGCCTATATTTGAAGATAACTAAATTGCTAACTTTTACTCATCTTTTTCCTATCCCTGTCGACGTATCTAAATGTTTAGCCACCACTAGATACTTTTTCTTCTCCTGTAGCAGCTTTTGAATAAATTCTGCGTAATAATAATATAAAAACATGTAAGCTAAGAAAGGAGAACAATTGATAATTTCAACAGACTGCTGGAAGGTCTGATCACCAAAACCTATTAAGATATTGTCAGTAAGGAACTCCAGCATAGTTTTTATAACAACCTCAGAGTATTTGTGCGTAAAATCAAAATAGAGATTTTTGAATGAATGGTCACTATGCATGAATATTTTCTTTTTCCATTTTCGTTCAAGAAGCAACTGTTGATAATGTCAAAAAGTCTAGTCTTTGATTTTTCATGAGGAATAGTCGTTGTAAGTATTGAAAAGACTTGCATTTTGATGTTGATTTGGGAAACGTTCCGTGATTTAAAAAATTTACTCTTTCTTTAGATTTTTTAAAATCCACATTTGATTTACACCCCTTTGACATATGTTGTTGCACAATACGTCTGAGGTGTCTCCTGTCAATATTTGTTGAAGAGAAATGATAGAGGCTTAGTAGAACATTTACCTGATAAAGCAACGTATCTGTGAAGTGGTGGAATCAGTATAAGTACGGGAAGTTGTATTCTGACATATCTGCTTCATATTTGGATACTAAGTATTATACTTACTATTGATTCTAATGACAGACTGACAACCTAGCATTTGTGATAAGCGTGATGACTTTAACTTTGCAATCGTCAACTTCCCTTCTATGAGCAATATGACTATCACCTGTTATGATGTTGTATATCTTCCAGTGATTTATACGCAAGATCATGCTATGCGTATGAGACTTTTTTAAAGCGAGGCAACCACTAACAAAAAGTTGAGTTGCAGGGTATAACGAATCTCGTTTAAAGTCATCATTTCGCAAATTCTACGGTCGCTATAATGACCTTGTTTGCTATACAAAGTATCACTAATCATATGTTGACTGATTTGTTTCATACCCTTTGTTAGACCATCATTTTCGTATAGATTTGACAACTGGAATCCGTTTACCTTATTCGACTAAGGGCTCACGGCGGATGTGACCGGTCACAGAGGATGCTTACTCCTCCATGGGACCTGATCCTGCATCGCTTTTGTCGGAGGCCGTGTTGCCCTACACTCGACTTTGTATATTTTCTTTGCGAATTCTGCTTACGTTTAACACGATGTTAACTTCGCCTATTCAAATTCATCCGTACAATTGAATGGGATATTAGATGTGTATAAAACTGAAGCAAGATTTTGAAGAATTTCATCTTTTGAAACAACAGTTGCAGTATAAGCATGATTACCAATGTGAAATTATTGCAAAGATCGTTTAAAATGCAATTATAATAATGAGCCTTACAAATAATGATGATGTTGTGGAAAGCTTTGTCAGTTGGAACAAAAACAAATTTCTCAAACAAGTTAATGTTGCAATGGTTTCATTAGCCACATTTCCCAAATTCTATGGTCGATATAACGACATAGTTCGCCAATACAACATGCCTTTGGATAGAATGCTGTCTGACGTGTTTCATTCTAATTGTTAGGCCATTCTTTACACACTACAGATTACTCCGTTTACCCGATCAAGACAATGGACTCAAGACGGGTGTGAGCGGTCGACAGGGGATGCTTTCTTTCGGATAAGTTTAGAGGCATAACGCACAATAAACAAAACAAAATAAGAAATGAAAGCAAATGAAAGAACTCTTTGGGTTTTTCTGTTTCATCTATAGGCGACAAATAAAAAGAAATAACAAAATTTACATTATTTTCCCTTTCATTTATTGCGACATGACATATAATATAGGATTGAATATACTGTATCTATGATACAGACAACTTAAAAAGGACGTACCATTTGCAAGTGTTTAGTATCTGTAAAATGTCTTATAAAGCGTGGTAAACGGTACCTGTCCAAAACATGATGGATATTTAAAGAAAAAGGAAACCATACAAATAATGTTTATAAGTACCCAACATCAAGAAAACAAATGGTGACGATCATAATAAATTTTAACGATAAAATGCTTTCGGATATATCACTCTGACAATATTTTGGAGATTCGATTTTGATTATAAATCGTATTTGTCAGTGCCAGCATGGAAACTGCAATTGGTAAACACTTGAATGAAAATGTGTGATACTAATTTTGGCGTACCGTATGTGACATATTTCGGAAAATAATTTCTCATCAGCAAGGCTTGAAGCCTAAAACTTTGGAAAGCAAAGGGCAATAAAAAGAATTTTACAGAAAAAGCCTTAAAAAGTCTAAACATCAAGTCAATAGTCAGTTTTGTGTGAGGAAGATACTCATATGCGCTAGAAATTTGCAATGTTTTGTGGTCTTGCATGGAATGAATTTTGTATCAATATCATTAGCAGAATCCTGAAGAACACACAAATCACTCTCAGAGATTTTTGTTGGACGCCCTTTATAACACCTGGGATGTGTTTTCACGGATGTGGTTTCTTCCCCGCTAGAATTTTCTAGCATGGTCCATTCAGTCAAGACTTTGGATGAGATAGTTACCTCAGCAATTTGTGTTATATAGTAGAATCTTTATGCTGAGGGAAAACAGTGAAATATGCTTTATTAGTTCAAAATTTCTCATATTTCGACATCTATATAAAACATTTCGCTGAACTATTTTCGTTTGGACGCATTGAGAAGTTACACATTTTAGGTACTGTAATCAGTAATTGCAAAAACTTTCAATAATTTTTGCTCTTCATGGGTACATGCAGCATTTATATGAACGAGCATATACGTACATCATTTACATGTACTTTGTAAAGATAGGACTGATGATATATCGATATGAGTGAAAATTTCTCGACGGGACGTAAAACAAACAAATAACAAGTTATAACTGTGTTGGGATGCCAACACAAATGTTCCCGAATACTTCCCCATGCCCAATATGGTGAAAGAAAAGTATAATATGGTCAGCAATAGACTTGGGATCCTGAATTCAATCTAAAAACTGAATTTGGTTGAAATCCAACAAACTTCTTTTTTTGTAACCATTTTGAAATGGTGGCTATCTTTAAACATTAAAAAATTCAATATAAATAAATACTGACGCTAGATATGAATTTGTACCCTCAATTGACCACAGAACCTAAATGGCGTAGAAATGTAAGCATTTTGATACATTTCTGTATATGGCGCCCATATTGAAAATGGCGGCTCAATATTTTTGGGGTGCTGGAAATGAACTCAGGGTCATCAAATTACTCTAGAAATAAAATTTTGTTGAAATCCAACAACTTTGATTTTTTCACGTTTTTCGGCCGCAATCTTGAATCGGCGACCATTTTGAAAATTTCGAAAGTCGATTGCATCCCTCCTCAAGACCTATCAACCTGCAAAGTTTGAATTGGATCTGTTGAAGCATGTTCATAAAATCGTGCGGACAAATTTCTCTCTAAAGAAG
Source organism: Ostrea lurida (assembly GCA_903981925.1). Classification (NCBI taxonomy): domain Eukaryota; kingdom Metazoa; phylum Mollusca; class Bivalvia; order Ostreida; family Ostreidae; genus Ostrea; species Ostrea lurida. The sequence continues at coordinate 6,112 of CAJDSM010050608.1, read as the reverse complement.
AGGAATATTGAGAAAAAACAAAAACAATATGTCCCCGACACTACGTGTTCGGGGACATAATTAATCATAATCAAATGTCATAGCATGAAGAATCACAATTTAAAGTATCATTTGATGAAATAGGGAAAAGGACAAGTTACTGAATTAGCTCAGATACAATTACATATTACTGTCATGTTATGTTTACGTTTTAGCAGTCGACGGACGCTGTTTGGACTCTCTGACCTTTCTTGGTTTTGGATGGGGTTGTGCAACACCTTTACAGAGTAGAGGTCCGTCTCTATGTAGGTAAAGCACTGGCCACACAACAAAGGCGACTGTATCACCACTAACTGTGTAATGCTTCAAGACATTTTTATCCAGAGGTGTTCCTTTAGGAAAATTAATCTCCATGTAAATGGGAGGACTTTGAGTGACCATAAACCAGCATAATTCCAAAGACTTTTCCACAAAAGGAGCAAGACGTTCTCTTATATCTTCATATATATTCTCTTTCAAAAATTTCTGAAAATAAAAAAACTCCTTTGAATAAGTTGCAATTGCTAGAATTTATACTCTATGATAAAAAAAGTGTAGACAGCAACCAGTGATCAATTTACAAATCCTACAAAAGTCAAAATTACGAGTGGGACAAACACGAATCCCTGTACACACCAGATATGGTACATGTATTAGGTGTCTAGGAAGAGTAAGCATCACTTACTAACCGGTTACACCCACCATGAGCCCTGTATCTTCATAAGGTAGACAGAAAAATTTGTAATGATAATACATGACAAGCTAGGTATTCATTTTTTGTCCACTGTCTTGAAGTATATAACTGGTCGCAATAACCTATTGTTGAACATTTCCCCTGATTATTTGCATAATCTGATTCGTTCACTGTGTCGTAGATTTGAAGAATGCAAATGCAAATTAGTGAAATTTTTTTGCACCCCATTTATTTTCGATGGCTTGTAGCAACCATAATGGATACAATCCATAAATTGGTTTTCAATCGAACAACAATGCATTATATGCATAATGCAACAATATTTTGTATATGAATCTCGAGACAAAGTTACAAAAATACAGATTCTTTTCCCCCGTTGCTACGTACATGTGATTTTAAATTCAACAATATATCATATTCAATGAAGTGTATTTTCTACCATTACATTTCTTTTAAAATTTGGTTTGAAGCATCTTTAGGGCAAGGGGACACAAATTGTAAATTTCCTGCACTCTTAGTCTTAAGGGCAGGAGAAACCTTCTATTCTATAACCGCATATCTGTAAGGAAAATACATGTTTAGTCATGTAGAACAGGCAGGCTTCTACCAAAATTGTTCATATCATGATCTCCAGGGTGGGGGCTCTGACTCGAGGGCGGGGCTAAACACGTTACAGAGTGTATATGCGCGCAACGTTTACTTTAATGCTAGTCATTGATTTATGTATGTTAAAAATGTTTTGGTTTCTGGACTAAGAGCGACTGTATTGTAATGATCAATCATGTATTATCATTACAACATTAAAAAGACTTTTTGTCATCTCACAAGCATATAATATAAAGAATAAGATGAGAATGGGATATCCTTGGAATACTTGCCTGTTTTATTTGTGCAATATGAACGTTGGCCAAAGCTTTCCTGGTATCAGACAAAAGCTGGTGTTCATGAGCTTCCAGCATCTGGACATGCAAAACACAAATTTTATTTCTAATTTAAATCTATTTAAGTAAGTACCGTAACTACATGTATTGACAGCAAGTTGTGAAATTTAAAATTCAATTCTTACGTGTAAAAATAAGGATATCATTTCATGTTACAGCGTATATATTTTTCTTTGCAATCAGAAAGATACGTACATTTCTCCATTTACTATCAGTACACATTAAAAATGCCTCTGTAATCCGCTCTGATTCTTCATTGCAAAATTGGTAGCACTTCTGTGGAAAGAAAATCAGTATCATAATAGAAAAACAAAATCAAAGTAAAATCAACCATTGGAAAGGTGAAAGGTCTTAGATTGGAATTGTTACCCAAACTGTGTCCAAAAGCATTTTGATAGATTCTGTCTCTGTTTTTGCTTTGATGAGATTTTCTAGCGCATTTGTCCATTCTCTGTCGTAAAGTTCACTAAATTGCTCAGCAATTTTTAGTGGTCTATTTGGATCAGACAAATCAGTTATGTTGGGGTTGTTGTCTTTCAATTTAGCTCCTGCCAATTGACTGAGTCTGAAATGCGCAGAACAACTGTAAATTATTTTAAAGGAAATATCCTGAATTCACAAAAATATTGGACTGAAGAGTTGTTGAATATTTCTCTATTGATAGCTTTTGTCATTTTCATTTTTGAAAACAACAGTAATAATGACATGTCATCAATATATCCAAGTGTTTATGCAATCACAAGGATAAAATTGTCCCCAACAATCAATTAAATGGAAAGAGGGTTACCTATTCAAAAGGTGATCCCTGCTTTCTTCTAATGCAGAAATCTTTGTTTTATAATCTCCAATTTCTCTGAAAATATTTGAATGTGATAACATCGTTTAGAAAATGAAACAAAATGCATTAATATAATGTACCTATGAAGAAGATTCCAATAAAAATCATGCGTTAATTTCACAAACCCTACAAAGAATACAAGTTTGAAAGTAGGTCAAGCACGTGTAAACGTAGGAAGTGGGATTACTTCCTAGGTGAGTAAACAACTCAGTGAAATTAAAAAGATTTAAACCGTTGTAATTCTTTTTCTTTGGAAGCCAATCTTTTCTGCACATCCTTATAGCATTTCTGGAGGTTGTCTTTGGTTCCCTCATCATATTTCCCGAGCTCTGCAGAGAGGTCAAAGGACATAACCATGGTCTTATTTTCAATGCTCGGTCAACAGGCGCTTCCATCAAGCGAGACTTAAAGGTATCGCTTTTAAAGAAACTTTAAAGTGTTATACTGTGCACAAGTGCGTCAACAAACATTTTTTATGGTGGAGTATTGGAAATTGTTTGGATCCACTCACAATAATGAACATTGTGGCTATGACAATATGGGAAGTGTTATGAAAGACTAAGAAATATAATGGAGGAAATCGGCCCGTTTCACAACAATTCATATCTATACTTGGTGATATGCTTATATGAAATATGATAAAGAATGTCAGACACTACATGCATATACTGAAAACTTCCTACGTGTAGAATTAAAAAAGTTGCATGATGCACTACTTTAATCTTACATGTATATTATAAGATGTTTTGAAGGGGCATAGACACACTTTAAGTTAAAAAAAAATTCTATTTCCCCCTTTTTTTTTAAGTTTACAATACTTTAAACTAAGGTATTTGTAATGGTCAGTGAAAAATTGTGGAGTTACAAGTGAGATACAGTACTCACAATTCTTTGATATATAAATAAGGCTTGTGCTATGTTCTTGTTTGTACAATATATATGTTACATGTAACTAGAACACTGACAGAATCAGCAAGGGGCCCGCTAAGGCAAATGTTTGAACGTACACATTTATATATGGTGATAAACAAATTTGCAAAATTTCAGCTATGTACAATGTATAGGTCCTGTGTTGTCGAATTAGCAAAGATGATGATTATAAACACTAGCTACGTAAAACTAAAGTGAAAATGAAAAAGGTGAAGATAACAGTGTCCAATCTCATAAATTCATTTGCGAGATGGGCAATTACGGCCCTCTGGATATACCAGAGGAGGGATTAGGTTCCTAAGAGAAGTAAGCATCCCCTGTCAACTGGTCACATCCGCTATGAGATCTTACTTTGTAAACGGAGTAACCCATAGTCACAATCAGTCTATAAAGAACAGCAAAACAATTGGTATGAAATACCTACGATAGCATTTGACCCCATGACAAGTTATATTGGCCTTATAATTTGCAAAATGCTCATTTCAAACGAGACTGTTGAAAGCCCTGAAACAATAATTTGTTTGTCAGTGGCTTGCCTCAATTTAAAAATTGATCATACGCGAAATACATTCTTGCGTATCGAATAACTTGAGAGACATAAACACCATATACAGGTTATGATATTGCTTCATATATATGGGAAGTTAACGACGAACAACATACTCCCTTTAAATTGTAAAATTCAGCCATCGATTGTAAAAGTATGCCACTTCGTAATTTTCCAGTGGGGTGGAATGTAACTATTTCATTTTAGTATTGTAGGGTTCATCAATATCTATTTTAAGCAGTATCTGTTTTTTCTCAAGTGTTTTATAACTCACAAACGATTTACTATTTAAAGTATTTTGTTAATTACATGTATGATACAATTCTAACAAGATATCGTCCAATACATGTTTTTATGGACCCGATAAGAGTATATTATTCTCAGATTCAGGTCGATGAAATAATGCATTGACCTTAAAACGATATGATCATTTATTACATACTTAGTAATAAATACAGTTTTTTTACATGTGCGATACAGATAACATCACAATAGCCGTATCAGCCCTAGGGCTGATAACCTGTATCAGCCCTGCAAATCCATATCAGCCCTCCGCATGCGGAACACCTCGTTCCGGAACCCCTTTGCTTTTTACCGCTTCATCATTTTTGTCGTATACACATTACAGACAAACGTAAACATTAAAGTTGATTAAAATATGACTTGTTTTGTATGTTATTACTAAGTATGTGATAAACATAATAAAACATACCTATTTCCATATCACACCCTGTATCAGCCCTCGACCAATATCAGCCCTCGGGCCTTCGGCCCTCGGGCTGATATTGATGTCTCGGGCTGATAAAGGGTGTGATATGGAAATAGGTATGTATTATTCTCTATATATTGAGAATGGATATAAATTCAAAACTTTGAACGTGTATGAAGATAATAAAATATGATTATATCATAACTGTTTTTAGAAGTATTTCATGTTCTAGCATAAAATCAAAATTCCTAAACGCCAGACGCACTCAAATGAAATATAATTGTGAAATATTGATATTATGCTACCATTGTGAGAGTATGTTTTGAATTCGATCTGTATTCATATATAATAATTGATACCTTTGCTTTGCATCATTGAGTTTTTTCTTCAGAATGAGTAATTTGTTTTCTGCCTTCTTAATCTTCCTGAAATATAATTTGAACTTCAGAATCCATTAACTATTTGAAGGCAAGCAATCTGTCGTAATAGCAGAGACATCCTAAAGCAAAAACCTTATTTCATTTGATCTTTCCGACTTGAATGCTGAAATCTTTTCATAAAGATGTTGCATCGCCTGCTTCTTCTCCGTTTCCTCTCTTTTCAATTCATCTGCAGCACAACCATCATCAAGAACGACTTCCAGGGCTTTCTTCAAGTTCTGAATTTCGCCTCTATGAGTATTTCTATAAAAGGATGTTTTTAAATCATATTTAATGACCTTGTTTGCGATTACAAATAATCACTAAGTCATATGTTGACTGATTTGTTTCATACCCTTTGTTAAACTGTCATTTTCCTACTGGATTTGACTACGGGTAATCCCGTTTACTTTATTTCGACTAAGGGCTCACGGCGGGTGTGACCGGTCAGCAGAGGATGCTTACTCCTCCATGGCACCTGATCCTACCTTCGCTTTTGTCGGAGGTCCGTGTTGCCCTACACTCGATTTTGTATATGTTTTTTGGATTATGATTACGTTTGACACAATTTTAACTTCCCCTTTTCGTATTTATAACTGTTCCATGATTGAACATTTCGTGGAGCACATAATGCATAAATCCATTCAAATTTAATTCAACATAATCTATATACAAATGTATATTCAAATATTCATGTTAAGCCAAATGTAATAATGATATTGTACTCCCAACTGATTTTTGCTCTTTCAATTTATGCGTTATTAGTCTGAGTTACTTTTCTTTATAGGAAATACAATTTTAATACGGCATCTGCAAAGGTAGCCGAAAATTATTGAAATGTGAATAACAATGCTCACTTCAGCTGTGCGATGTCTTCTTCTAACTTTTTGATTTTGCTTCTGTCCTTTAAAAATCTAAATAATTATGTAAACAGAATATATTGCATTGATAAGAAACACAGTACTCCATATATTTACAAGAGTGAAGAAATTCTAAACAATATGTGCACGAATATT
>CAJDSM010050604.1:0-25943 GCA_903981925.1 Ostrea lurida | reverse complement strand
CATCATGTACTACTGTAACAGCAAAATTCAAGGGGAAAATGTGTAAGAAAAGTGGAAAATGTGTAAGAAAAGTGGAAAATGTGCAAGAACATTTCTGAAATACAGTTATACTGAACAAGAAATGTTTTTGATTATATATGCAATAGACCAACTGAGCATAATATATAATATTATACTTTCATGTAAAATACTTGATTCTGGTTGATTGAGAAACCTTTGATAAAATACACTGTCACACGGTGAATGATAAAACCACGCCCCACAGTGTGTGAGAATGTAACAACAGTCCACATTGCTTGACAACTGTTGATATTCCAAAAAATGTCGACTGCACGAAATTTATGTGCGTACAGTTCACCAATTCTTCGTGTGTGCATCAAGCAGAAGCCGGTAAACGGATGATTTGCAATTGTTTAAATCAAGCATTAATAATGGTCGCAAATCAGCAAAATGAGAAGCTTAGGTATTCCCATTTTGCAATTCTTCGATGTTATTTTACTTTTGCAATGCTTATGCTTGACGGTTATGTTTTTGTGTAAAACAGTATTATGACGTCACAATCGGAAGCTTTCCATCTCGTTGATGTGCATTTACTCAGTACATTGGTCAATTTGATCAAAACAGTTGCATTAGAATTTGTAATCATGACATTCAGTATAATATAAAAAAATAATGCCTGCAAGAGAGGGTTACAGTGGAAATAAATGTCACCCCTAACCGCCTCCGGTCCAACAAATGGTTTTCTCGGGGTGACTTTCAACTGTAATCCCTCTTCTTGCAGTCATTATTTATATAATGTGTCATACATAACCAATATAATTAATCTTTATCCTTTCGAATTTTATCTAACCCAAATACAAAATAACCCGTATATTTGATTGTCACATGGCATTACAAACAGACAAAATCTATAGTTCATGATTATTCCTCACGACTTTAAAATTGTGCAAAAAATCAGGTTATAAAATTGGCTGACATGTCACTATAAATCGAGTGGTCCAATATCAGCCTCAGCTCAAGGGGAGATAAGGGGCCCAGAGGGCTGAGATGACGCATGATGTGGATTTTTGTATGTAATATTTTATTTATCATATACAGCACTTTTTCATACTTATATTGTATACAAATTGTATAGGCCTAGTATTTTTGATGTTTTTTAATTTGTGTAATTTGATACCGAATTCTAGAGCTAAATCAAATATGTATTATTCTTTTCATCACATGCAGATTATTTTTTTGGCATTATAAAAGAGGTTCACCAAGGATTATTATCATCTGCGATACAGCGGCAAGTTTTGATACATTAATTATATTTATTAAACTTTGGTAAAAATTCTCAAATGTACATTTATTAAATACTACAGAAAAAACCCTAATTTACCATGGTAAAATCTTTGTAAGGTTGACTGTTACAAGTGAACACGTAATTTCCGGATTGATACACATTTCTGCACACTGGTCCGATATGTGATGAGGTTTTTCGGAACGGTCATAAATTGATATCAGCTATTGTGACATCATCTGTATTGTGCAGAATCTGCATAATCATTACCAAGTATAAGATAAATGTAAATAATCCATTATTCTTATGGAAGATCAGCTCTGCTAATCTTATTTATCTGTGACTTTGAAATGTTACAGTAGATTATCAAGTCCCTGCTACCTTTGTTAGAACAGGGTGTGTTTGTGTCTATAGTAATTCACACTAAAAAAAAAGGGGGGGGGGGCTGGAAAAGACATGCACGGTCTTTATTTCTCCTAAAAACTGCACAGTCTTAGAGTTTAGCAACACCTAATTTTGGCAAGAAGTGAAAATTACCAGCTTAAAATCGTGTAAAAAAAAAATCCACACTCAAAGACCAGTCCTCAAAACTGATTATGCACAAATTTTACAGAAAAAAAACCCCCACAATAACTTGAAAATGTGCTTAAAAAACAAAATTTCCCATAAAAGTTTGTAAAATTAATCCACATTTACTTATTTCCTACTCTACTACATTACAAATCTACTGGATTTCATATGGGCAGTAAAATGATAAATACTGGTATACAAGAATAGTCAACTATCAAGAATATGGCAACTAGAAGAGCAAGCAAAGTATCACAAAATTGATAACTCAACAATGTCAATAAAACTGACAATATAACAATAAAAATCACAATATTGATAATTAAAAGTCCATAGCTAAACATTCTTGTATATTTATAACATAAAAACAAAGATTTCGAAATGGCTGAAATCATGAGACCACATTCAAGACGGATACAACATGGAATGTTGAAATGCATTTGTAAAAGTTAAATCACGGGGTAATTCAACACAAATAAATAACAATTGGTTTCCAAGTACTTGATTATAAATAATTAAATAGCGTTGCTTTTGTTTCTAGCTCATTTTCTAACAGTCTAACATTATGGCATCCTTCCCGCTACATCGGGACAGAAATGTGTGTTGGGCTAGAGCCATTCTCCTTAGACAGTGTTCGGCGACGCAGAGATTGGGTAAGTAAATTGGGATCGGTCGCTTGCTCGTCCGAGGTAGCGTTCTCATCCAGCTGATGCTTGGCAAACTCCAGAAACACCTTCAATGGAAAACAATACTGCAATCATTTTCTGTTCTCACTAACAAATGTGTTTATATATAATATATTTCTTACTATTAAAGCTACAAGATGCTACTATATGAAATGCTGTTTGAAACATTTTGAATACTACAGTGTCCTTACCTGCTCTAGAGAAGATTGACTGAAATTATATTCCTCCATGTCATGTGTTTGCTTGCCTGAAAATGGAGGGTACAATTTTTTGTTAAAGGTATGATAAAGAAATCAAAATCTTAAATTATGTGCAGTACATATATAAAATATCTACCAGGAACATATATATACACCATGTCATTCAGAATATACTGTACTTCACATTCAAAGTTTGGGACTGAAATATGTACAGAAAAAAGATACAAAATTTGGGAGAGGAAATTAAATACTTTTTATCAAATGTCTCATTCTGAACGTTACACTGAATATCCTTTTGCAATTGATCCTGTGTAAGCGTTTTACACTCATAATATGTGTATCTCACACCCTGGGGATAGATGAAATAGTTTAACATATGTTACACTGAAAATTTTCTCATAAATATAGTTTCTAGATTGCATGCAAAATATGAAGTAAAAGTATCTGGAAAGTTAATGGCCAGGTCAAAATCTCATGAAATGAAACATTAATGAACAAAAAATATCTAATGTCCCTGAATTTTGCAAAATATGTTGTGTTGTATGCCGCGGGAGGGGGGGGTGGGTGTGTTAAGAGGAGGTGGTTATATTGCACGCCGTTAGAGGGGGGCGCATGGACAAAGAGACTCCCACTTGAAGGTTTTGTCAATGCCTTTACCTTCCTCAAGAGATGAGAAGACCTGTGCTAAGGAATGAACATCCGTTTTGGGCACTTTGTACTGAGCGCGAAGTCCAAAGCTCTCCACAATAACAGCATTAGGAAACATGGTGAAGACATACTCCTCCATTGCACTCATCCTCTGATCTACCGACTCAGCAGACTCATTTACTATCCCTGCCTTTAGCTTCACCTCTAGTAAATAACCACTTCCAAATTTGTTCTTCAAGTGCTGGGTTGGTCCAAGGCATCTAAATAATACCAACAATATTTAGTTTATCAATTCATATTTAAGTCTGATGACAAAGATGGTTAATTCTTTCAGTAGTTGGAGAACCAAAATTTACCTACGCATAGGCAATGCAAAGTTAGCATCCCCTCAAAAACTGACATTTATTGACATAACATTTATAATTTATATCAGAAAATACAATCACTCACCAATCCACATTATTATATTTGCTTTAATTTCATCGTAAGAAAATAATTATTCATCAAATATCTGTTTAAATGTTGATAAACAGCATCTAACTTACTCAAGCTTTCCATTGACCATGATTCCTACACGTGAGCAGAGGGCATCTGCTTCTTCCATATAGTGAGTTGTCAGAACAGCTCCCCTGTCTTTGTTCTGAAAGCTACTGGTGATAGTGTCCCTGTAAAGACATGTAAAAGTTTCATTCCCTTCTGTTCTTCACAAAGAAGGATCATCATCTAAATACTTGTAGGATGACCACCAGATACATATAGGAGGACATGCAGATACATGTAGAGGGACCACCTTAATCTACTTGATCTACACACACACACACACACACTACACCAATAGAGCCCTTACCAGAGGAATCTCTTTGAGGCAGGATCCATTCCTGTAGAAGGTTCATCCAGCAAAACTATTCTGGGTTTTCCAAGCATGCTGATGGCATAGCTCAGCTACAATTCAATGAACTTCATATTAATGCAGTTTTTAAAAAATATATACCACAGCATCGGACACTCAAAATATTTCTCTCAGTTAAGGTAGTGATTGCTAGGATATTGAAAAATGAAAGCCTCTCTGAATATTTTTGATTTTTGAATATTTTGTAGTTGAAAATGCCTGTAACTTATTATGAAAGTATGAGGTATGGTTTTCAGGGTCATTGTGATGCTATGATTTCCATTGCATCCCTCCCCCCTCCATTTCATCTTTTTGAAATAAATCATATGGGTATTTTATAAGGTGTTCAGAATTTGAATAAATTTAAAGGCTAGAGTGTTTCATACCTTATATTGGATTAAAGACAAAGGTCTAGATAATGTATAATTTTTATCAAAACCTCAATTTATTTTCAAATGAAAGAGTAGTACGACTGCTTTTTAGCAGTTTAGATATTTCGAAAGGCAATTTATTGACAAATGAAGACACATTTTCTGCCCCTGAGAAGTAATTGCTCTTTGAATTTCTTTTATTTGTTCATATGATAAAGCTTAATAGTGATATTGATTGATACCCGTATCAGTTTCTTGGTATCAAAAACCCCCCCCCCCCCCCCCCAACAAAACATTCAATTTGAAACAAAGGCATAAGTGACATTTCAGACTTACGCAAAATCTCAGACTTTTAAAGTCCTAAGTTTTGACTTCAGTCATTTTTGAGAAATCCAAGCCTGGATCACAATAAATTCCTAATCACACATAGTTTATTATTGCTGCTTGATATGTGCCAAAACTACTTGAGTGGCCAGTAAATAAAATCATGCAGCCACTAAATAAAGTCAGCCACTAAATAAATCAGCCACCAAATAAAGTCTTGACTACAAGACAATCTTTTCTCAGTAGAGTTACCTTCCGTTTCGTTCCCCCGGACAGTTTCTTGGATCGCTTGTTTGCATGCTCCTGTACCTTCAGCTGCTCTATAAACCTGTTAACATCAGAACACAACTTCAGATTAGGACAGTGTACATTACCAAAAGCTAGTCTCTGGAAATTCACAGCTCTATTTACTGAGCAGAAATGACCGTGAATTACTGATGTCAAGATGATAGCTATGAGTGCTTAATTGTTTGATAGCTTTATTCAAACATTACATTGTCAATAGTCAATTTTATTGTATTTTAAAATTTATATATTTCTGAAGGTTTCCGACAATTTTTAAACACCTAAGACGCTGAAGCTGTAGTTACCCTAGTGCTGTATTCGACTTACTTATCTATATATCAAATGTTAGGTGTACCTGTACAAATTTCTAGAGCAATAATTAACCTGAGCTCTTTCACCAATTTAAATTTTATTCCTACCAGTCGGCTAAATCATTAACTTTGTCCTCCCGTACGCCTCGGACGGTGGCGTAGAGAATCAGGTGCTCTCTCAGGGTCATCAGTTCCTCTAGAGCATCATGCTGTGGGCAGTAGCCCATGGCCTGGAAGGCTTCTGACATGCATGACTGGATATCATAACCTCCTACAACAACCTGAATCAAGAATTAAAGAGATTGTACATGATGCACAACATCCCCAGTGTGGAAAGATCACTGGACAAGAAATTAATATTACATCAATATTTAAAAAAAAAATTCAAGGTACAGGATTTAATATTCTGTTGTAATAAATGTACATATTGTATAAACAAGGCCTATCACACTGCAGATAAAAATAAACAGATTAGATGTCTCACCCTCCCTCTGGTTGGTCCAAGCTCTGCTACCATCATGTTCAGCACCGTTGACTTTCCAGCACCATTTGGCCCGAGCAGGCCAAAAACTTCCCCATCATCGACAGCGAAGGAGACATTCCGCACTGCCGTCTTTATCTCCCCCTTTTGACCTGGGCGACAGCATCTCTGTTTGCTTTTGTTTTTGGCAAATTCTTTTCTCAGATTTTCAGCAATGGCCATTGGTCCCTAAAAATCCATCAAAATATATGACATAATTTATAATTGCGGCCAATAGCTTGTATAATTTACTCTCTCATTACAATAGCGGCCAATAGCTTGTATAATTCATACTCACATTACAATCAATTTTATATATACCCGGTTCACAATTGTTTATAATCAATAAGGATTTATTTATCTCATATGGTAGTTAAATACATGTACAGTGAATTTACAATAATTATTACAATCTGAAAAGAACTAAAATATCAGTTGGAAGCCAGTTCTCTATTTCTTTAAAACCTTTGTTTGTTTACATGATGATGGAAAACATCAATTGTAAAATAAAAATATTTGTCTTGATTAGTTTTGGGATATAAAAACAATGGAAACATGGGAGTATCAGAGACATGTGACTAGAAAAGCTAACCATGCAGAAATTACCCATGGTTCAATACTTTACCTTTATATTATTCCTATCAAACACAGCCTTGACTCATTCCCTTTCAGCCTTGACATCATCATCTTCATTATCAATTACATCAGAATTGGTATGAGGAGTTGTGGTTTGTTTTTCATAACAGGGAAATGCCTCTTTGATATCACCACCGGTATTTTTAATGTCCAGCATTCGTAACAACATAAAGATCACCACCATATCAAAAATACACTGAAAAGGGAAAACCTCTAGTAGCTGCAGAGTAATCTCACCAACAGACTGGTCCAACTCTTAAATTTCCCGTACTTTCATATTTTTTTTATCAGATCAACTACTTGTTTAAGAATCCTTGCATTGTAGGCATTAAAGCTCTTCTCATCTTTTTAAATTGCATTTTCTTCATGAACGATTAATAAAATAACAATAGGACTAATAAACAAAATCTATCTATATACTCACAAGAAGGTAAATGTAGACAATGTCATTTTCAAATTGGAAATACTCTGATTCATTAAGAGTACTTTGACTTAAATAGACCTTCATTCTGTATACCTAAAACATAAAAAAATATATATCTAGCATGAAAGGCTTGTGGGCTTTAATGATCACCGAAGTATCACCCAGCAGAACATAGATATTGGAAGACTTAGTGTAATTTGTAAATGGTGCTGTATAGATCTCTGATATCTGGATGTCCTTATGGTCAAAAAAGGATCTTTTGATTTCGGTCATCAGCAACCATTGTGCCAAGTATGATCTGATTGTATATCTTAATGGCTCAATATTCTAAAGATAAAACTGTACTTAGCCTGTATGTGCATGTCAGTAGGCAGTGACTATATAACATCACAAAGTATTGAGAAACAGAATGACAACAATATTTTCCTTTGACAATGAGCTTAACCTTAGTTTAAGTTCTTGATACATTGTTCGCCTATTAGAAATCTTTCAGTTAATTAAGTAAGAGGTACTAGATATATTAATAAAAAGTATAATGGTAAAAAAAAAGTTTAAAGGTTATTTTGAATGATGGAATGCCTTTCTGTGTATGAGCAATACAGCTCTACCATGGAGAAAGGTGTCATGAATCTCGCATACATGCACGCTTACATGCTCGCACAACAAATCTATATATAAACAAACTTCAGAACAAACATTGTGGACTTTAGGCCACATAGATGACATTACTGCATATTGAGTAAGGTCAAAGGTCAGAATGAAATGACATGCACAATTTTAAGTGATGTAACACATATAGCATCAATGAGTGTAAGTAAATGTTAAAATATGATTTCTCACAAGAAGCGCTTATATAGTATACATAGGTAAACAGTTCTATTCACCTCATATAATAGTGCTTTGTGCAAAGAACATGTACGACTAAAATTGGACTTGTAATTGATAACACCTCTGCTACTCTTACTTTGTCAATATAGTACAGTCCTCCGAATATGATGTACGGTGGATCAATAATACAGAACACGATGTGTACAATTCTGGCCGCGTCCACTACATTAAACATGTCCAGCATTGACACTGCAGAGTACGGCAACAATCCGAGCTACAATGGCAAAAACATGACAATTACAATGGCAAAAACATAATTAATACAATTACCACGCATTTAAAACAAAAATATTTATGTAGTATATGGGCAGGTTCTCAATAGATCAAGTTAACCTGAATCACCTTAATCCAGGCTGACTGAACCCAAAATTGCTTTCAAAATACATTTCTCAAGTGAGTGAACATAACCCAACATGGTTGGAATTCACCCTCCTCTAGTGCGAATGTAGGTAAAATTAACTCATAAAAAAGAATGACCACAACAAAATTAATATGTGAAGTGTTTTACACTATTTCTCAATCCTTTTATTTAAATGCTTGCCTTGCAGTGCAAGATCCTAGGATTGATAATAACCCCATGCATGAGATCATTTCATCTCAAACAATCACTGTGCTATTGTTTTGGGACAGTACAATTATGCAATAAAAACAAGCATTCTGAGAGTATTGCACAGCATTACATTTAGTCCCCTACCGGTTACACAAATTAATTGACCGCAACAATATTCTAAGTTCATTATGTAGCTATATTCTTATACTTATGGTAAAAAGGGAATATTGTGAGCCAAGGATAGGACAAGGGCCATAACTCAGTTATAAATGAATAGATCAAAAACCCAAACTTTGAACTTGATCTTGTAACTTGTATGGCAAGTAATGTACCAAAATATCAAAATGAATAAAATTTTCTGAGCAAAACAGTGAGAAAAAAAGTGCGGAAAAACTGATAAAATTATGTGAATAATTTCTAAGGTCCAAGGGCCATAACTCAATTGAAAAATGAATGGATTGAAACCAAAAACTCGAAACTTGATCTGTAACTTGGTATGCAAAGGCAATGTACCAAATATCAATGAAATATTCTGCAAGCAGTGAGAAAAAAACGTGCGGAAAACTGAAATTATGAAATTTTCTATGTCCAAGGGCTATAACTCAGTGAAATATGAATCGATCGAAAACCAAACTCGAACTTGATCTGTAACTTGGTATGGCAAAGCAATGTACAAAAAAGCAAATGAATATCTGCAAGCAGTGAGAAAAAAAAGTGCGGAAAAACTGATTTACCGGACTAACGGACGGACGGACGGACAAGGTGCAAACCTAAAGTCCCTTCGACTTCGTTGGTAGGGGACAAAAACCTGAATTGAGAACCAGATAACCAAATTTTTAAAGGCCTTATTTATAAGGCCCTATTTATATAAGCCCTATTGTGTGTTCAAAGTTTTGTAAAGGAAAGACACAAAAATTTCATGAGTTTGTTCTTATAGGTACAGCAGCTAGGATAAAATAAGAAATACGTACAACTAGAACTGTCCTATCGGGACTAATACCCCCGCGGGCCACACTACATAATGAACACAACAGATTTTCTCAGATTAACAGAAGTTGTTCAAAATCAATGGGTAATATAGTATATAATTCTTTAGGAGGAGTGTGGATGATGCACTAATGCATACATTGTGAAAAATGCCTAAGTCCAACGTTCATAATCTTGTAACAATCTCCATTATGTGATCTAACACTCCACAAAGTAGTTTCATAAAATCCTGCAAGTCGTTTAGGAGGAGTTGCGGACAACGCACTGATACATAGGTATATTGGTGAAAAATGCCTAAGTCCAAACGTTCATATCTTGTACAAAAATTGTCCAAAAATAAAATTCCTGACAATATGCACATCTCCATTATATATTTCTAACACTCACCAAAGTTTCATTGAAACTCGGCAAGTCGTTTAGGAGGAGTTGCGGACAACGCACTGATGCATAGGTATTTTGGTGAAAGATGCCCAAGTCCAAAACGTTCATATTTGTACAAAAATTGTCCAAATAAAATTCCTGACAATATGCACATCTCCATTATATATTCTAACACTCCACAAAGTTTCATAAAAATCCTGCAAGTCGTTTAGGAGGAGTTGCGGACAACGCACTGATGCATAGGTATCTTTGGTGAAAAATGTCTAAGTCCAAAACGTTCATATCTTGTACAAAAATTGTCCAAATAAAAATCTCTGAAATATGCACATCTCCTTATGTATTCTAACACTCCACAAAGTATTCATAGAAATCCTGCAAGTCTGTTTAGGAGGAGTTGCGGACAACAACATATTCGGACAGACAGACGGACGGACGGACGGACGGACAGACAGGGTGAAACCTATATACCCCCCAAACTTCGTTTGCGGGGTATAAATATGTACATTGTCAGGAAGATAAAATAAGAAATACGTACAAATATGTACATTGTCAGGAAAAACTGCTGAGCTGTCACTGCTTGTCAAACATGAAGGAGGCAAAGTACGCAAACAACACTGCCACAGGGAGGTAGAAAATGACCAGCAGAATTAGGGATCCTACTGCCCGGCGCTGCTCAAACTGTCCAGCTGCATATATATACAAGATACTCAACAAAGCTCAAAACTTTATAAAAAAAATATATGATAAGTAATATTAAATTATTAATATTCATAACATTAAGACTTTTGGAATCTGTGAATACACAGTACCTGCAAAGCCAGGACAACATAACGCATAAAATTCCAGGGAAACTGTACTTTATGAGGTCAACTGCCAAGTGCGTCCCCAGTACATCCAAAAACTCACACCAGCAACACGCAGTTGTGTACGAACTTTTCGTCTAAAGAAATAAAAAAAAAAGAAACTTTAAATATGCCTGTAATATCAAAAATTGTCAATTTTCCCCTTGGCTCAATATACTTTTTATTCGATTTACGATATCTCACAATGTCTGTACAAAGACAGAGATACAACAGACTAGCAACTTGATAACATCGACTGCATTATTTCATTCAATTCTCTGGGATTGACAAGAACAGCACCGACAGACTGGTCTACAAACATTTTATTTTTGCAACTTACTAGTATGTGTGGATATAGAATCAATTCACAGTAAACATATTGCTGAGTAAAATTACAGAAATTTCTGCGCAATAAAATCTGGTCAACAATTCTTAACAAAATATTACCATAAAATATTAGAAATATGAAAAAAAACATTATAAAAGATTAAATTACTCTCTATCTTTAACCATATATATGGCAAATGTAGGAGCCACTGTCAGGAAAGGATGATGGAGGAATAGGCACCATTGTTGAATCGGGCTTTGTTGTCATCTCCGGTCCATGGTAAATTGATTGTTGATATAACGGACGAATTCACACCTGATTTATTTGCTTGCAAACTAAATAAGGAGTTCGTCAAAGCATTTAGAATCATGCCAATGCTGTGAGGTGCTGTTGCATTGTAGAAGATGGTGAAAGCACTATCAAACTGTGGAACCAAAAAAAAAAAATACATGTATTAAAGAAACGCAGACATGAAATTACTTGAGCCTTTAGCTCAGGTGACCTAAAGTGTCTAAGGAAAAGAATTTTCAATTCTCTCAATAGTTAGATATTTTGCCAAGCACATGGCCTCGCAACTTTGGACTTTGTTCTTCTAAGCTCAAACTCTTTCCATCTTGAGGATTATAAATCAAAAGGCTTTATCAATTAAGGGCCAGAAGACTATTCAACAGTACAGATATGAATCCAACATGACCATACTTTATTTTTCCCTTCTGACTCAGATCTGGAGATATGAAATATTGAACAAGTTAAAGTTACAAATTATGTGAATTAATATGAACCTTTACCAATTCAAAAGACATTTGAATAATTATATGGAAACCATGTATTCTCCTAGATGGACAAACCAACATGGGGAAGGGGGAATATATAACACCAGAGAAAAATCTTTTGGAAGCAAGAACCATTGAATTACATGAGCTGGGCTCCCAGTCTGTTGAACCTTGCTAACGTCTATTCCAGCATAGTGGGGTGCCACACTCAGCAGATCGGTGGAATTGGAGAAACTGTCTGTTTGATAGGAAGTATTGACCACATTTGTCCATTCAACACTTAATGAGGAACCTGAAAATTATCAACAAAACTATGACTGGAATTTATACTTCTTTTTACTTCTTCTACAATACAAGAGAGCCCAACAGACCTTAAACGTTCACCTGAGTACATAGCCCATACAAGAGTCATATTGCATTTTTAAGTCTCAATAGTTGTTTCATTGTTCATCCAAGGGGTAGTCTATTATGCAGAGATGGTGACTCTACATGAAAGTAATCTCTAAACCTGGAACTATATTTGCCTACTTTTGTCTAGATGCACCTACTTTTCACCTTTTGACCCTAAATTTGTAAGGAACATCATCCCATGGGTAGATCATAGCAGATTAGGTAACTCTAGGCGGAAAGGCTAAGCACTTAATGCCTGAAAACATCTATTTAACAGCGGACAAAAAGACATCCACTGCCAGTATCCCCCCCCATTCCCCTTTACCAAACTTGTTGGGGCAGGGGGCGGGTGGGGGTATAATGTAAGATTAAAGTTCATGTGTCATTCCAAATATTCATTAGATTCAAATTAATATGAATAGCATTACTAAGATGTTTTTCAAAATTTTACATATAAACACTATGTACCAAGTTTGCCCCATCTTGAAGTCAGAACCCTACGCCCGGGGATCACCAATTATTACATTTGTAAAGGCCTTCCTGCTCTACAGTCATATATGCATATTAGTTTCTCTCAGACACTGTGCAGTGTAGTAGAAGGAAATTTGTTGGAAATTTGTCATCTTTTGGGCAGTTTTTGGCCCCCCCCCCCCCCCCAGGGGTGCAAAGTCCTGAAATTACAATTAATTGGCCCCTATGTCTCAAGATGCTTCATATACCAATTTAAAAGAATTGGCTGGTATATCAAGAGAGAAGTCTAAAATGTTCAATTTGTTAACACAATTCATCAATGCCTTTTGGCCCGCACCCTAAAGACCAAACGCGCCTCCCCTAGGTCGACAAATTTACAATTATGAATAAACTCCCCTGCCTCTTCCAAATAGTCCATTGTAGTTTTGAATTTACTATCAATCAGCATTTAAGGTAAGGTTTGCCCCATTCAATAAGTATGTGACACAAGTCATGTTACATAGAAATATGTTCAGTAGGAATTTTCTTTTAAAAAAATGCGACCTTTAAAAGAAATTGCCCGTATTGGTTTTGTCTGGACACCACGCATGGGCTTTATTTTGTGATGTTTTGCTGCGTTTCTGGAATTTCACTTAAACGAGAATACTAGCTATATAAAAAACTACACAAAGCAAAATCTTACCGGGTGGAAAGGAGATATAATTTTTTAAAAAGAGTATATACAATTAAACAAAGTTATGTTTTGGGTTGATGAAATTTGAATTTAAAAACACAAAAAAGTAAACCACTTTTTGTCTATATAGTAAAATTCAACCGTGGTTGGCCATGACAACAAAAAAAGGTATAATTGAACAGCTTTGTAAGACCTACGTCACGAAAAAATTTCATCTTTTAACATAAATGTTCAATCAATAAATTAGAAAAGCAATAAAAATATTACCAACCGGCTTTGTGTTTCATGTAACCATTAAACAATTTTTATTGGTGCGTTTGTCGACACGTTTTATCATTGTACAACTTTAATGGTATATGGATATTTTTCAATAACAAAAATATGCCCCAACCCCGAACATGAAAAACCAGTTATGCTAATTTGTCAAAATATTGTGAAGTTATGGCACGTATCCTTCATGCACACCCCCCACCCCCCACCCCGACGCCTCGGCCCGATTTATTTAAACAATTGTTACTATCCGAATATATATAGATCACTGACGATGATCGAAGGTAAAATTATGTGCATCTTTTAAAATGATATTAACATAGTACGACTTTAACCCAAAAATACTAAGAATGATATACCTTTGGATGTCTACCATAAAATGTAATATGTTAAACTAATATCAAGGTTTTCGTAGTTTCTATTGCGCCCCACCTGATCGACATACCCTGGCGTTCCGACCGGGGGTGGCCGGGAGGTAGAGTAGGCGGACAAAATGAGTACGTATTATCGAGTACATGTATTATATCTCAACTTTCCCGCACGTTTTCCACGCTCCGTTTATCGTAAATTCTGTGTTTTTTAAATACCACATTTGAAATAAATTTCCTCTTTATTCCATAGCCTGATTCTTTATGCTACATGATAGGAATAAAACGACTATCCCTTCGTATTTTAGGCCCAGTCAGTGGACGGCTCAAAAAAGAGGGGGGGGAGGGTGGGGGGGGAGTTAGAAGAAGTGAGTGTGCTTCCAATCGCCATATACATATTCCTTGACCAACAAAATTAAAGGGATATTTTAGAAATATATACGAGAGTAATAAGTAAATAGACTTGTTGAGCTTACGTGATCATATTTAGTCGTGGCAGAATGATCCACTATTTCAAACATGTCAAATATTCATGCTACATAAATGGCTTGCAGCACGAGTCAGTAGAAAGATTGCCTACCATGAAAAATAAAGAATTAAAGAGGAGGTAAAAACATAGTTTAGGGCCTGGTTAGGTTATTTCAAAATGTCTGGGGATATAGTAAAAGGTTACAACATGTAAGCTTTGTTAATTATATGACTCGAAATATCGGACTTTTTGTCAAAAATATGAGGAATATATCGATAATCAGTAAGCAGCAACAAAGAATAAATTACTACTTCACTAGCAATATGTTACGGTTGTTTCACACGCGAATGTCTAGCAAAGATTCATGCATTCTTTTATCTACGTCCGAATCTTTTTTTGCAAAAAACTGAATTTGGTTGCAATATTTTCAAGTTCCCGATGCCCAATTTACAAATTGTCACCGGCACTTTCAAAAAAGGACTGAATTACCATAGCCTTCCCACATGCTATAAAAAATGTAGACTTTTATTATTGTTAAAACAAAATTGTAGATAATGGATATTTGGACAATTGTTGTCAAGCAGATTTACAAGATATATGCCGCTGGTAAAAACTTGACAACAGTAGTCAAGCCGTAAATAATTAACAAGAAAGTACATGTGTAAGTTCAGAAGGACTTGTTGATGTCAGAGCTCTACGGTAGCCGTGACGCACTTTTTCATTGTGATGTCTGAAATGTGGGTGACGCACATTTTTCATGTTGACGTCATAGAAAAGTGGGAAATGTACGAGGTACATCTCAGAGTTATCCGCGCTGTTGTCGCAAACCTGACCTATAAAGAAGAATGGTTGTTTGCAAATGTTTTACCACATATACACTGTGTACCAAGATTTGGCCCCACCCTGGGTCAGAACCCAAATTTGGTAGAGGCCTTCCTACTCTACATCACATGCAGTTAGTTTCTGCTCAGACAGTGTGCAGTTGTAAAGAAGAGAGATTTTTGAAATTGGTACTGGCAGTTTTTGCCCTTTGCCCCCAGGCCCCAAGGGTGCAAGAGACCTGAAATTTAACAATTTATGTGCCCCTTGTCCCAAAGTTTACTCAGGTGACCTAAAAACCCACTCAGTGATAGCAAAGTGCTGGGGACAAACAATTCTGATTCGTTATGTTTAATTCATTATATCCAAGAAGTTCGTCATATAAATCAAATGTACGAGGGATGAATATCACTTTGCTGTAAATGTCCATTTATTATAAGCATTTTCGTTATAACTGTGCTTCACTGTTTTTGGTGTCACATCAGGTTATAAGTCAATGTTAAATCTGAGGAGGTTCAAAAGTCCCGAATTAAACATGAATTAAACATAACGAATCAGAATATTGAAACTCCAAGGCTGTCCACCAGAAAGCCCACCAAATTAAAATTTAAAGAAAACAATATACATTGTGTAAAACATTTTCCTACACTGCGTAATGTAAATCATAGAAAATAATATGGAGTCACAATCAAGGACATCTCAGCAGTGTGGGTAAAGTTGATCTCACACTGGTGATAATGTGAGAAAACAAAAATCTTTAAAACTGATATAAAATCTAAACTAAACAGATTGCAATTAGTAAACAACTAACCATCAGAGTTTCCCAGCAACAGATCTGGCACTGTTGGAGGATAGGTCTTAAGCCTGCTGGCATATGCTGCTAAATTTCCCAGATTCAGGACTGTCGGGGTATTATTGCTGGTCGCATTGGTCGCGGTTTTATTTACAACAAGACCAATTACGACAAAAATCACTGGTAAAATGAGGGAAAACACCAAATTTGCTTTGCTGCGTAAATTGATTGTTGCCCACATTTTGACCATGGCTTTGAACTGCCGCATGGCCAGGTTTTCGGTTTGTTTTTCCATGTCCAGCAGATCAGTATCAATGTTGACAGTGGTGTTGTTGATGTCGTTGACAGTAAGCGGACTAATTCTGTTCTTGTAGAGGTGATGCTCATCAGTGTCATTGTACGAGCTTGTCTCTTTCAGTTCCTGTAGATCCACAGGTGAGTCACTCTCCTCTGAAATAATGATTGTGGTCCGTAGGTAAACGTTATTCTCAGAAATTATTGCATGCACATCAAAACCGAGTACTAGTATTCCTTGATAACAGACATGTATCCTTCCAATAACAGATACTACAAAAATACCTCCTTTTCTTCATCTTATAGAAATGTACTACAGGATCACATAAATGTTTAGAAAAATCAGCACATTCCTAGGGATTTAAGATTTTGTATTCAATTTTGAAGTTTTCTTCTTTCTTGGAGGATTAAAATTCTTGTCTATGCCCACACCACCAAACAACAAAAAATTAAAATCAGGAAGTTTTCAGCTAAATCTCCACGTGTCTGACCCAGGGATCTTGAAAAGAGGATTTTCAAAGATTTTCCCCTATATATTTTTGCATGTAAAACTATGGTCTCACTCTACCCCTGAGGGTCATGGTTATAAAAACTTGAATATTTACTATGTCAGAAAGCTTTTATGTAAATTTCAGCTTTTCTGGCACAGTGGTTCTTGAGCAGTTGACTTTTAAATGACCAAACTGAATTTTTGTATTTTCTTGATTATCCCCCCTTTCATGGATGCACATTTCTTCATTTTAACAAACTTGGATCCCCTTCACTCAAGTTTGGTTGAAACTGGTCCAGTGGTTATGGAGAACAAGACAAAAATGTGAAAAGTTTACAGAAGGACAAACAGACAGATAAATGTGATCAGAAAAGCTGACACTTAAACCTTTGGCTCAGAGTCAGGTGAGCCAAAAATTTAGATAATCTGCCAGGACTCAATAATTCTTGCTCAGAATAAATACCTCAAAATTATATTGTCAAACACCTTCTGATTTCATCTTTCTACTCACCATACAGTGGTGTCAGATGATACAGAGAATACTGTTACAATAGACTAAGAATTTACCTAGCTTCATAAAGACCTCCTCCAGTGATGTCATAGACACTCCATACGACTTGATACCAAGTGATTCAGCTTTGCTAGAAGCCCCAGTGGAACTTTCTAATTCACTGAACAGACCTAAATAGATGTGAGGGTAATGCTGTCAGAAATAGGCATTGCTGCGTTATATATAGATATAATTATATCAAAATAAAACAAATGAAAACATAAAATGTTTTACTTGATCTCCATGATGTTTTTTTTAAATTACATATACAATACCAACCACTGTTATTCATCTTGAAACATTTTCGTATGTGAGAACACATACACACATTACTAATCTTTTTTTTTTCACACAGTATCATTTTTTTTTTTTTACAATTATACCTTCCTCCCTCCTGATTTGAAAAATAATCTTTCTACACAGTAGAATAAATGCTTAAATATTCACAGACTTGATTGCTTCTATTATCTTTTCACATGATGAGTATATTGCTCATCCCTCACCTGAGAACTGGCTGACTTTATCGAGGGGAAGCGTATAAGACAGCTCCTTGCCATGGACTCGAGTAAACTCTGCCCCATCCACATGACTCCTCACAAACCCAGTGACCTCACTTTCCTGACAATTTGGTTCCACAACCATACTATCAAAGGGATTTATAAATAACTTAGTTCATACAGAAATGTATGTTTATATACATCATACAGTTTTCAAAAATTTTCAATCGAAATCTAATTTTGATATATTCTAAAATGTTTAAAGAGTGAAATAAATGCAGCGAGACATTAGTGCAAGTATGTAATATGAATACTATAGAATTTATGTAACAGCTCATCTCAAGTTATAGCAAATTCAACACTTTATTTATTTTGCAAGCACATGCTGAAAATCGGCACTACTCTAGACACTAGGGCTTATAACTCTTCTGACACAATCATCTGATACTGTACAAGTGAGTATCGTGTAGTAGGTTTCATAATCTGCATACATTAGATAATCACCAAAGTTTACCCTTGTGAAAGAAACCATTATACAGTACCTACTTCACGATTATCATCTTCAGAACCAAGTACTTTACTCTGAACAACTTTTGTGATAAACTACATATCATTGAGATGATGAGCATCACAATAGAGCCCTGCTTTGTGGCATTGATTTGTAACATTCAAAGTCTTTGGCTCTTCAAAGTGAACTAAAAATCAGTTAAATATCTTTTAAAGTTATATTGAACAAAAACATTTTAGCCAGATGGACAGACAGATGCATGGCTTCATTTAACTAGACATCCTAACAGGCAGCTTAGGAGACACACTATAATATACACTGTATATGTTTATCTGATTATACGTACTTCAGATGATATCCAATACCAAATCTGCTCTTCAAGAACAAGGAGGACCCACAGCATCTGAGCTTTCCTTTACTAATGAAGGCTTTCCTGTCTGCCATTAATGAGAAATACCACAAAAACTCAACAGGAATCTGCTTCACATGTTAAAACTTGAATTTACAAATCTACATGAACATTGACAAGTGAAATTGCTTTACCGGCCAAAATGTCTGCCTCATCCATAAAATGTGTGGTCAACAGAATCAATCGTCCCTTCTTCTTCTCCTTTAGGACATTCCACAAGTGTCGTCTGGAATAAGGATCCATGCCAGCTGTGGGCTCATCCAAGTAAATAATCTAGGATAGAATATAATCACACAACATTATCTCACCATCAGAGCTACAAGTGTCATCCGAAAAGATGATTTGCTTTCATATTGTAATGTTCCAGTAAGAAATGTCTTCTTCATTTTGTACAATGTTGTTCTACAACATGAAACACTTCAAACTCTATTGTTTCCTTTTGCAAGGTCACTTTTATTGAGCTCCAAGTGACCAAATGTTTTAAGATGTGTTTGGGCTTCATACATTGCCTCTTATCAAAAAGACCAATTCAACAACTAACATATACCTTTGGGTCCCCAACGATTGCTATGGCAACTGAGAGCTTCCTCATTTGCCCGCCACTGAGATCTTTGGCAAATGTGTCCTTCTGGTCCTCCAGCCCCACATCCTTAATGGTCTGATCTATCTGCAATGTCAGTTACACACATGTACAATACTGTATTTCTTATGTCATGTACACTTAATACAAATTTCAAATATAAAGAAATGTGGTCTTATTTAGATATAGTACTAACCCTCCTTTCCAGTGTTTCTCCAGTAATTCCTTTCAGACCTGCATAGAAGGCCAAATGTTCCACACAGGTCAGAACTTCAAACAGGATGTTGTGTTGTGGACATACTCCTGTAATGGCTCTCATTCTGGTCACATCAGACGGGTTAGAGACGTCCTGTACAAACATCACATATAGTAAATCTCACTTCTCTCTTGTCCAGTCTTTGAACTGTTTAACTTCTTTTGCAACTTTAGAGTCATTTTACATAAAAACTTTTACAACTTTTTTTTCAAATTTGGAAAGGAATCAACCAAGTTACAGTTGTACATATAAATCTATATACTAGTAATTCATTGCATTTGCAATAGACAAAAATTGAAATAATTTTAAGGGGGGGGGGGGATGGGGAGGATATATACCAGTACTCTTTACAGCAAGGCTGGCCTTAAAAAATGCTAAATTAAGACATTACTATGGCTGAATTGGTTGGCCATATCAACCTATGAATTGGCATGATACCTCTACCTTCAAATTTTATTGGAATTCACAACTGCACAAAAATTGAACAACAGAGAGACTGTGTTACAGACTGTCGTATCTGGTGAGAACCAAACACCGGACCTCTGGCGTGACAGTACAGTGTTCTGTATGGTGGTCTAGCTAAAGAGTTTAATCATCAAAGGAGAAGGCTTACATAGGCTTGCCCTGCTGCCTAATCCTTTTATGTTTTTGCATAATAAAATAATGTTTAAATTTATCATTTGCAAGATCTAGTAGGAAGGCCATATATCTAACAGTACCACATTCTGGCCAAATATACACGGGGAATGAACAGGCATATTTTCCAACTCTGTAAGGGAGGTAACTCACTGAACACATACATTGTAGAACTACATGTACTTACAAATCCTTGTACAACAGCTGAGCCGCTTGTAGGAGTGACCAGTCCACTCAACATGTTCAACAGTGTTGTCTTCCCCGCCCCATTGTGACCCAAAAGACAAGTTATCTGTCCTTCATAAACTTCAAGGGAGAAACCTAAGAGAAAAAAAATCAGGTTTATAAAATCACATAGAAATAATGACATCTGTAGATTGGATATTGTTTCTCATTCTTATATGAAACCTTCACACATTTCAATATGATTTCATTTCTGAAAAGAAAAACCGTGTAGACTTTAAAATATTACTGGAACAGTTTTCATGGAAAACATTTGACATCTATATTGAACAAAGTCTTCAATATATACAAAAAAAACCCAAATAAATCACCATCATAATTTTTTTTTAAAGAAAAACAGGAAATTAATAATTGTGCAAAGTACTATATGATAACACATGAGGGTCCCTTACCATCAACAGCTTTGACCATGCCTTCCCCTTTTTCTTTAGACTTGAACTCTTTTGTTATGTCATAAAATCTAACAAGAAGAAAAAAAAAATCATCATAAACTTAGTTTATGTTCTTGCAAAATCTAATTAAAGCTAACAATCCAACAAATCTAACAACAATTAGATCATAGAAGATCTAGGATCCACCACAATTTCTGTGTACAAACCTGAGTCCTTGCTTCTCTCTGGTCTCCGCTGTTACAGCCTCGATGTCATTCCCAAAGAAGTAGTCTGTGTCGTCTGCGGTGCTGTTGTACTTGCCTGTCTTTGTTCCAAACCAGTAGGACTTTGTGAAGATGTAGTAAGGAGGAAATCGGGGTCCATAATTACCTAAAACAAATTAAAACTACTATAGAGAGGAGGGGGGAATAGCTGGATAATAGCATGTAACAATCTCTACATATAATACAGACAATATCATAAAAAATTAAAGGGCTGAAATTTAATTTTTGTGACTTGATGCATAACTATTCACTGTAAATCATAAGTATAAACATAAATCATCACTGCATCTAAAACTATTAATACATATTGCTTAGTACATGCAAACAAAGCAGTACAACATTCACTGTCAAAGCTAGTTCTGTACTTTGAAATGTGTATACATGAAAATTAATAACTTGTATTTCAAAATTTGCTTATGCTTAATAATTTGTTCTACATTAAAGGTTGCATGTGAACACATAAATTGTATCGGTCATAAATTTTTTGTTTGTTTGTATACAGGTCTAAGTATTTTCACAAAATAAAAGCAATTTATGGCTGATTTTGACATATGCAAACATACAAGGTACATTATACTGTAACCGAGTAATGAGGCAAGTGAAGGTTTCAAATTTATTATCAAATGATGTTTTTCTTTTTCTAGAATCACCGTTTGATAATAAATTTGAAACCTTCACTTGCCTCATTACTCGGTTACAAATCTTTTTATTAATTCAACAGAGTTCCTAGACTAAACACGGCGTAGCATAGTGTTTACCACTCTTGCTTCTCGCTGAGCTGTGATCCAAGTTTGATCCTCAGGATTGGCAGAGGTCGTGTATGAGAGGGGAACCTGACTTAGACACATGGGCCTCCTCTCAGTGCTCATGTATCCTCCCATATCAATGACCCTTATGTGCCAATACTCCAGTCAACAAGAATTCATAGAACTTATTTGTTAATCATTGTAAAATAATATAAATATTAAAGTTTAAGACTATGCAACCCCCACTCCCATGATAGATCATTGTCACTAGCCACGCTTACTGGGTCTTGGGAGTATTACCTACTCAAAGTGTAAACAGAGACAATAGGATGATCATTGTCACTAGCCAGCTTACTGAATCTGGGAGTATCTACCTACTCAAAAGTGTTACAGAGACAATAGGATAGATCATTGTCACTAGCCACGCTTACTGAGTCTGGAGCATCTACCCTACTCAAAGTGTAAACAGAGACAATAGGATAGATCATTGTCACTAGCCACACTTACTGATTCTGGGAGTATATACCCTACCTCAAAAGTGTAAACAGAGACAATAGGATAGTCATTGTCACTAGCCAGCTTACTGGGTCTGGGAGTATCTACCCTACTCAAAAGTGTTAACAGAGACAATAGGATAGATATTGTCAACTAGCACGCTTACTGAGTCTGGGAGCATCTACCCTACTCAAAAGTGTAAACGAGACATAGTATAGAACTATGCTTACTGAGTCTGGGAGTATCTACCCTACTCAAAAGTGTAAACAGAGACAATAGGATAGAACTATGCTTACTGAGTCTGGAGCATCTACCCTACCTCAAAAGTGTAAACAGAGACAATAGGATAGATTCATTGTCACTAGCCACACTTACTGATTCTGGGAGTCTACCTCTCAAAAGTGTAAACAGAGACAATAGGATAGAAACTATGCTTACTGAGTCTGGGAGTATTACCCTACCTCAAAAGTGTAAACAGAGACATAGGATAGTCATTGTCACTAGCCACGCTTAACTGATTCTGGGAGTATACTACCTCAAGTGTAAACAGAGACAATAGATAGATCATTGTCACTAGCACGCTTACTGAGTCTGGAGCATCTACCTACCTCAAAGTGTAAACAGAGACAATAGGATAGATCATTGTCACTAGCCACGCTTACTGATTCTGGGAGTATCTACCCTACCTCAAAAGTGTAAACAGAGACAATAGGATAGAACTATGCTTACTGATTCTGGGAGCTCTACCTACTCAAAGTGTTAACAGAGACAATAGATAGAATATTTTCTCACATTTCCACCAGTGTGAGACCGCACTTTACTCATGTGAGACAGCCATGTGAGATTTTTCGATCTCACACTGCTGCGACGTAAATTCATTGTGACGTCATATATTCCTAGATTTACGTTACATGTTGAAACAAAACTTTTCATATTGTTTCGTTTAGATTTCAATTTGATATAGCTTTCTGGCGGACAGCATTGAGTTTTTTTTAGTTTACACTTGCAGTGTAAACCATTTTTGGGTATGCTCTTTTTGCCTTCTAATTAGTGTTTGTTTTAAAGTTCAATAAAAGATATTGATAATTGTAATTTCCTCAAAGCTCCGATTTTACGCACTAAACAGTTAATTAAAATGTGAGAAAAATAATCCTTCATTATTTACTACGTGTGGGATAGGTAAATTCCACCTCGGAAAGATTTCGCTGTCTAGGACTCGCAAAGCTGTCCTAAGAACTGCGATCTTGTCCCTCGGTGGAATTTCCCTATCCCACACTCTATACAATGAAGGATTCTATTCATCACATAGCAGCTAATGGGTCTGGAGTATCTACCCTACTCAAAAGTGTAAACGAGACAATAGGATAGAATATGCTTACTGAGTCTGGGAGCATCTACCCTACTCAAAAGTGTAAACAGAACAATAGGATAATCATTGTCACTAGCCACGCTTACTGGTCTGGGAGCATCTACCTACTCAAAAGTGTTAACAGAGACAATAGGATAGATCATTGTCACTAGCCCGCTTACTGAATCTTGGAGTATCTACCTACTCAAAAGTGTTTAACAGAGACAATAGATAGATCATTGTCACTTAGCACCTTACTGAGTCTGGGAAGCATCTACCCTACCTCAAAAGTGTAAACAGAGACAATAGGATAGATCATTGTCACTAGCCACGCTTACTGAATCTGGGAGTATCACCTACCTCAAAAGTGTTAACGGAGACAATAGGATAGATCATTGTCACTAGCCACGCTTTACTGAATCTGGGAGTATCTACCCTACTCAAAGGTGTTAACAGAGACAATAGGTAGATCATGTCACTGCCACCTTACTGGTCTGGAGTAATCTACCCTAACCTCAAAGTGTAACAGAGACATAGGATAGATCATTGTCACTATAGCCACGCTTACTGAGTCTGGGAGCATCTACCCTACCTCAAAGTGTTAACAGAGACAATTAGGATAGATCATTGTACTAGCCACACTTACTGAATCTGGGAGTATCTACGCCTACTCAAAAGTGTAAACAGAGACAATAGGATAGAACTAGCTTACTGAGTCTGGGAGCATCTTACCCTACTCAAAGATGTAAACAGAGACAATAGGATAGATCTTGTCACTCCCACATTACTGATTCTGGGAGTATCTCCTACCTCAAAAGTGTAAACAGAGACAATAGGATAGAACTATGCTTACTGAGTCTGGGAGTATCTACCCTATCCTCAAGTGTAAACAGAGACAATAGGAATAGATCATTGTCACTGCCACGCTTACTGATTCTGGGAGTATCTACCTACCTCAAAAGTGTAACAGAGACAATAGGAATAGATCATTGTACTAGCCATCACTTACTGAGTCTGGGAGCATCTACCTACCTCAAAAGTGTTAACAGAGACAATAGTAGAAACCACGCTTACTGAGGTCTGGAGCATCTACCCTACTCAAAAGTGTTACAGAGCAAGGATAGATCATTGGTCATACCAACGTCTACTGAGTCTGGGCATCTACCCTACCTCAAAAGTGTTAACAGAAGACAATAGGATAGATCATTGTCACTAGCACCGCTTACTGGGTCTGGGAGTATCTACCCTACCTAAAAGTGTACAGAGACATAGGATAGATCATTGTCACTTAGCCAGCTTACTGATTCTGGGATATCTACCTACTAAAGTAAACAGAGACAATGGATAGAATATGCTTACTGAGTCTGGGAGTATCTCCTACTCAAAAGTGTAAACAGAGACAATAGAATAGATACGTCTAGCCCTGCTTACTGTTCTGGAGTAATCTACACTCTAACACATCTCATCAATAGCTGTCAATACTCAGGAGACAATAGGATTAGACTATTTTGTCACTATAGCCACGCTTTAATGATTGAGTCTCTGGGAGTATCTACACCCTAACCGTAATACCCAAAACAGTGTAAACCGAGAAATAGATCGATAGCAATATAGTAGCTATATCATAGCACGTACTGCGGTTGGGAGTTGGCACTACTAACGAATACCGGTAGCTGCTAAAAGTTCAAAAGGTAAAGAGACAATAGGTATATATCATTTGTCTCCATGTTTACTGGGTCTGGGAGTATAACACCCACTATTGACCTAGTCAAAAGTGTAAACAGAGACATTAGGATAGTAATTGCATGCCTTATGAGTTCTGGGAGCATCTACCCTACCTCAAAAGTGTAAACAGAGACAAAGGATAGACATGCACTAGCCGCTATACTGACTCTTGGGATCCATCTACGCCTAGCTACTAAAGTGTAAACAAGAGACATATGGATTAGATCTAATTTCACTACGCCACGTCCTTACTTATGGAGTTGGGAGTTCTACCTACCTCATACCCAAAGTGTAAACAGTAGAACATAGGATTAGCAACTATTCACAGCCCTTACTGGGTCTGGAAGCATCTTAGCCACTACTCAA
>CAJDSM010050603.1:1535-12248 GCA_903981925.1 Ostrea lurida | reverse complement strand
TCACACATGTAGATCTTTTGAATCTCATGAAGATTCACTTCAGTTTGGCTGTTTTATTCAAAATATTGTTAAATTTTGGTTCTAAATAACAGCAAATCTAAATTTTACTTAGAATAGTATATTTTCTATGTGCCCCTTACCAATACAACCAACAAAAAAAAAAACATTCATACTTTAGCTTTAATATTTGCAAATTTCATTTTTTTTTCCCCCAAGTAACACTGACTGAATTTCATTTTAGATATACTTTAGAAATGCAAGAAAAATGTTCTTGAGAAATTGAACAAAAAGCCCATAAACATACAATTCAACCTATAGCTAAAGTTCGACAACAGAACAGTCAATTTTGGCACNTCATAAACATACAATTCAACCTATATAGCTAGAGTTCGACAACAGAACAGTCAATTTTGGCACCAAAATGAATCAAGAATCTACATTATTTTTCATTGTAAATCAAATTTTTAAAAAAATAACTCATTTCTGAATTCAAAGAACTCTAATTATACTATAATTGAATATAGACGTGGAAAATTCAGCCGAGCAGAATTCTCGTCATCTCATTCAGGGTCACACCTTGCAACAGCTTCACTGTACACAAAGCCCATGGAAGCTCGTTTGACAATCTCAAAGCACAGATCAGCTCCATCCATACTGAAAAATAAAAAAAAAAACACCAAGGTTTAAAATAGTCAGCTGGGATAAAAGCACATTCTCAATTCATGTTTATTGATTCGTATGTAGTTATATCATACACAGCCCTGTTTCGGAGATATTGTCCATAATTTAATTATGGTAATTTTCCCGATTGGTCTCACGAGAGATTCTGCGTTATTCAATCTAGGCGTAAATGAACATCAACAAAATCATCAAAACTATTATTTTACGGATATATGTCTCCAAATGCCACCCACTTCTCAAGAAAACCACATTGTTATTCAGATTAGTTTTCATCCCAATTCTCTTATATGTACTACATCTTACTGAAGAAAACGATCACAAAAGTTTTAAGAGTAAAACGTGTTATAGCAAATAGTTGTGAAACATGTTTTGAATTATATTCAAGGAGTCTTTTATTGAAAATTATGAAATTGATGTGCACCTTTCTAGCTTTTATGGGTTGGAAAATAATAATTTACGGCAAAAATACCGCAACATCTATACAGCATTAATAAAAGATGCTAAAGAACACGTTTATTGACTCGCCTCTCTATACTTCACAACTTATAACCCATCTCGGCCATAAAAACAATTCGTATATTAGTTTTTTTTATCTTCATTATATTACAAGACAAAGCAACAATATTAGAAGAATAAAAAGGCATAGCTGCAAAGGAATGTATAAAAGTCCGATCAGCAGGGAATATTATTTGATATCTAGTCCTTCAACAGACGACTGTTCAGGCACGTCCATGCTTGTGCTCACTGTCTAGCAATCAACCCATAGCCAAATCTATAGCCTCACTTTAGATAATCAATCAAGGGTGTCTGAAACTGCTCAAAACATCCAAATCAGGCTGCATAGGGATACATCAAAGTGATGAATCGGAATGACATATCTTTTTTTTTTTCCCCTCCTTGTTACAATATATCCCAATAAAACACCTCATACAAAACCTTTTTGACCATGTCTTAACATGGCTCACTTAACATTTGTGAAAAGTTTTTCAAAACAGCATACAATGATTTGATTATGAAAGATACGATNTACTACATTCGTGAAAAGTTTTTCCAAACAACATACAATGATTTGATTATGAAAGATACGATATGATATAATATGGAATATTTGATGCAAAAATATAATTTTCAAAACTTTTACTTCAGTGTACATGATCATATTGAGTCCCTGAGGGATTCGAACTCAGGACCTGCGGTGTTCCATCCTGACGCTTTACATACTGAGCAATGATGATATACAACAATTTTGATCAAAGCATACAACTTCGCAAAGCATTTAAATCAGCATCTTGTGATGTGTCATAAAGAGTATAAACTTTGGTGCAGTGGACTACGAACATATGCACCTTGGTCAAAGGATATTGCACATCCTGTTATATCATTTCATACAGTCGAACCTTGTTATCTCAAACTCGATGGAACCAAGAACAAAGTTCGAGATATCCGTGAATTCAAGATATCCAGAGAAAAAATACTCAGAAAATAGGTAGCTGGGACCTCCAAATCAGTTCGACATAACCATGGTATTCGATGTATCAGTGTTCGAGATACCAAAGTTCAACTGTATTTACATTCACTAAATATTTCTTTTGAAATTGACATTGCCTTCATCTAGCTCCTTCCAGTTTTTAGGTGCCACCTGTATATAAATCAAATATGGTAGCAATTTTGATGCACCAGATGCGCATTTTGACAAATTATGCCTCTTCAGTGATGCTCAAACCGAAATGTTGGAAATCCGAAACATGAAAGTAAAACTTTATAAAAGTGAACAATGTAATGCCAAAGACTGGAGCCAAATACTTCTAAGGATCAGAGCTATGCCTAAGGGAGCTAATTCCTTAATTTTGATATGAATTTCTAGAATATGTTGGACTAAAGAATCGAATTTCATCCTCTGGATTGAATATTTCAATCTGGTACAAGGCTTGCTGAGTTCTGACCGAACTATTCTTCCTAAAGGGTGAAAGTCCCCTAATAGATTACTGTGGAATCATCATTGTTCGTGGGGGACCAATGTTCGTGGATTTCGTGGGTCACTCTTACCCACGAATTTACGTCCCCACGAATATGTTTTATTTTCCTTTTAATCTTTATAAATATTATGCTGCTTGCATTATTTATCAAGTAACCACGAAATTACGTCCCCACAAACTAGCAAAATTTTGGTTATCCACGAACAGCAATTGGCCCCCACGAATTAAAATGATCCCAGTATATTTCTCCTAGTAATACTTGTAAATTGTAGAGCTTACTCAGTTTAGATTCAAGTTTTGTAGATGTGACACTCCAGTCATTAAGGCTTCAAAGCAGAGCATCAATAATTTGAACCTTCATGATTATTTTAGTATTTTGAAGTACTAATCTTTAAAAGTCACAGTTTAAAAGCAATGACATTTCTATTTTGAGAATTCCTAGGGAAAAAAAGATGTAGGCCTCATAATTGTTTTCCTCTCTTGAGACCTTTGATTGATTTTCCTTTATTCTGAAATTAAGAGCATATATCATCCCAATGTATATAATGCTCTCACAAGTAGCCACCAACCCATTAATGACCGAATCATTATCATACTAACAGTTAGTGTGAGTAGAATTCATACTGACACAATTAGAATAGTACTTTTCTCACTGCATTGTATAACAGTATAACAAGTATCCCTGCACAGAGCAACACATGGAAGCCCCCCCCCACCCCCTGTATGCTGGCGTGTATTTTAAAACTGGGTGAGTAATATATATATTCTGTAATTACTTAAGAGTACCAAAAAATGGCTTTATAAACTTGTGTGAAATACATGTAATACTGTGAGAAAATTTCCATGTACATGAATTGGTATTCCTATATGTGCTGTTCCTTGAATTTTTATTAATTAAACAAGATGTGTTTGTGAAACACGAATGCCCCCGTATTCCACATGCCAGTGGAAGGTGATTGTCATAAGGATTATGCATGTGAAATATGAAAGGTCTATCCCTTACCATTCAAAAGTTATGAACAATGTCAAAGTTTTTAAAATGTAGGTCAAAGTTCAAGGTCAAACATTTTGGACCAGATAAAATGTCTTGTCATAAGGAATACACATGTGAAATATGAAAGCCCTATCTCTTGCCATTCAAAGTAATGGCCAATGTTAAAGTTTTTGAAAAGTATGTCAAAGTTCAAGTTCAAGGTCAGGAGGTCAAAAATTTTGGTACCAAAAGAAAGGTCTTATCATAAAGATTATACAAGTGAAATATCAAAGCCCTAGTCCTAACCATTCAATAGTTACCTGGTAGCTAAGATAAACGTTTTTGAAAAGTAGGTCAAACTTCAAAGTCACGATCAGGAGGTCAAACAGTTTGGTACCCAAGGAAAGGTCTGGTCATAAGGAACATACTTGTGAAATAGCAAAGCCCTAGTACTTACCATTCAATAGTTATAGCTAAGGTTACAGTTTTTGAAAAGTAGGTCAAATTCAAGGTCAAGGTTAAGAGATCAAAAATTTTGGTACCCACAGAAAGGTCTTGTCATAAGGAACATACATGTGAAATATCAAAGCCCTAGTACTTACCATTCAAAAGTTATAGCCAAGGTTAAAGTTTCAGACAGAATGACAGAATGACAGATAGGACAAAAACAATATGCCCCCCAATCTTTGATCACGGGGGAATAAAAATCTTTTAAATAACTTTCACCTTTCTAACATGACCTTCATTTTCATAATGAGAGGCCAAAGACACAATATGCTCACCTGAGTCACATTATTCATACAGAGATAATCACGACTCAAAATTGTAAGACATTATAAGAACAAAATTTTAAACCCCAACGTGGACATAGGTATAACAGAAGAAGTTGAAAATGCAAAAAGTCAATGAAAATTCTAACAACAGACAATTTTAAACTATGACTCAGGTGAGCTAAAAATTTAAGTACACTTTCATNGGAAGTTGAAAATGCGAAAAGTAGATGAAAATTCTAACAACAGACAATTTTCAACTATGACTTAGGTGAGCTAAAAATTTAAGTACACTTTCATAAAGTAGCAAATCCTAATGAGTTTGTAGTTTATCTGTTAATTTTCTTGGTTTCTCTCTCCGCTATGCTTTTGTTATCTGGTCATTAACTGTGCTACAGTGAGGAGTCTTCATGCAACCATGTAATTCTACAGTACCTCCTGGGTAGTCCAGTGGTTGAACATGCAACACAAATGTCAAGCTATGAAAATACACGATTGTATAAATAAAAATTCTGTAAGAATCTATACAACCAAAAAGATTAGAGAGGAAACCAAATTGGATTTGAGAAATAGTGCATACTTCAGAACAAATTAGAACAGCTAATGTTTACTTGGGAAATAAATCATCAAGAAACAATTAATTCAAGGAATATCATCAACCCCTAATCGCATTCCTAATTACAACAACACAACTGCAATTTTGTAACCATGGCACTGCACCACTTTTTTAAAAATCTAAAATCATCTTGACAACTTGAAACTAAAAAAAAAAACAAAAAAAAACAAAACAACAAATCTTTACAAAGAATTTAATACCAATGAAAGTTGTGCAGATGTCAATGCCAATTATTTCTCATTCTTTGCATGGTTATCAAAACGATAAAAAAAAAATGTCATTACCAGATAAAAAAACAACTAACCTCCTAGTCATAAGAGATGTAATGGATCCATGGTATCTATAATGATCCAGCTAAGATGTGCCAAAAAGAGACCACCTCCTTAATCGGAATCATTGATTTCACAGTAACGTTAAATGGTGACATTTGATCAGTTCACATCGGAGTGCACAAATATTTCACTTGGAACTCTCTTTTTCTCACACCTCTGTATGTCTAGGATGATAGTTAACATTCAGTTGTATGTCATGAAAATCTAATTGTCCGAAATCCCCATAGATATTGAGATGCTGATTAACAGATCATTGGCCCAGTAGACGTAGCACATTCGCTGCTGAATCACGGAAGAAATGTCATCTATATTATACCTTGTAAAGAAATTAGTGAATCCCAAACTGTTTGATTGATTTTCTTTTACTTTCTCCTGTGCTTAAATAATGCATAAGTTTCTTTATTGTCACCGATATTTGTCATCAAAACATTCTCATGTTTCTCCACTCACCTCCAGCTCAGCCAGAACAGATTTTTTTGCCAATGAACAGTATTATTAATGTTACATTAAGCACAGTGGATTTTTCCCATTAGTTTTCTGTGATAAGATTCCAGCCTTGCTTGACTAAGAGGGATTTTCCCCCACTGCTCTTTTAGTGACGCAGGTAAAGCACACCATATTCCCCGAATCATGCATCAACCACTGCATTGTCCTCCACAGACAAAACATCAAAAAACATCCACATCAATGCTTCTCTATCTCTTTTAACTTTTCATGAAGCTATTGTACAGTGGCTGCAGATGGGAATTTGTTTAAACATATTGATCAGGGAGACAAGGACTGAATCTTAATTGCAAACACCTTGTGCTGTGTCAATTTTCCCTCCTCCCTGACTACTGTCTAAATAAGATAAATCCCAAACAGGTAACTATATATACCATAGTAACCAGTAGTATTGACACTCAGTCTGCGTGAATGCAGAGTCAATGGAGAAATATCATGGTGGACTGAAGATAGTCATGAATTGCACATTGACAACTTTGAAACAAACCATTGTTTGTCCTAAACTTTGGGGGAAAAAGCTGCCTAGAGAATTTAGGTCACCTACTATGTAACCTGATAAAGGGGGAGGGGGGGGGGGGGCAAAGTCCCTTTGAAGCTTCTTGGTTTAACATTTGTTTGGCATTTTTATTCGACATGGCTAATAGATACTGTAGTCAATGCATTCTGTGGTGTTTCAAATTCTAGACATTTTAGCATACATTGTATGGTAGGTTTTTGCCTGGCTATGATCTAGGTATTACAATCATTTTTCAGGGATTCAAATGATGTTCAAACCCATGTGACCTGATGTAGAGGTGGAAGGAAGGGGAGGAATAAACCAGGACCCAGAGTTTAGCATATATTGTATAGTGGTTTTTTGCCTTGCTATGATATATTGCTCTCATCTGACAACAATTCAACTATGAAAGTCAGAAAATATGTAGGAAGTGCTAAATTAATTTGGAATAGATAAATTTAGTTACCATTGGTGTAATTGAAATATAATTGCAACTACTGGACCTGCACATTTTTTTTTGCAGGCAATTAATAAAATTTCAAAACTATTTTCATTTAAAAAACCTTAGTGAGCACACTCACAATACCCCACACATCCCCACTATATCACTGCTACCCCTGAATGTCAACCCCCACATCCCACTATATCACTACTACCCTGATATCATCACACATCCCCACTAATATCACTGCTGACCCTGATATGTCAACCACACGTCCCCACTATATCACTGCTGACCCCTGAATGTCAATCCCACACGTCCCCACATTATCACTGCTGACCCCTGAATGTCAATCCCACACGTCCCCACTATATCACTGCTGACCCTGAATGTCAATCCCACACTCCCACCTATATCACTGCTGACCCTGAATGTCAATCCACACGTCCCCATATATCACTGCTGACCATGCATCCACACGTCCCACATCACTGTGACCCTGATGTCAATCCACACGTCCCCACTATATCACTGCTGACCCTGAATGTCAATCCACACATCCCCACTATATCACTGCTGACCCTGAATGTCAATCCCACACGTCCCCACTATATCACTGCTGACCCCTGAATGTCAATCCCACACTCCCCACTATATCACTGCTGACCCCTGAATGTCAATCCCACACATCCCCACTATATCACTGCGACCCTGAATTGCAATCTCACACGTCTCACTATATCACTGCTGACCCCTGAATGTCAATCCCACACGTCCCACTATATCATGCTGACCCCTGAATGTCAATCCCACACATCCCACATATCACTGCTGACCCTGATGTCAATCCCACAGTCCCACTATATCACTGCTGACCCTGAATGTCCAATCCCACACATTCCCACTATATCACTATGCCCTGAATGTCAATTCCATCCAAGCTTTTACTATTACTAACATCTTCCCAAAGTTTCCGGGAAATCCATCAACAAAAGAAAGCACTATATTCAGGCGACAACGTACGTCCTATATATATCATGTTTCGAATTTCCAACATTTCGGTTTAAGCATCACTGAAGAGACATAATTTGTCGAAATGCGCATCTGGTGCATAAAAATTGGTACTGTATATATGATTTATACTATGACACACAGAAAGACACAAGGATGAACTGATCGACAGGTCAAAAACTATATACCCCAGCAACTTTGTTGCATGGGGTATAATTACGGTCAATTACAATTCCATTTTAAACCAGATCATTGCTGGACTATATACTACCAAGATCAGTTTGCATGTATAGTTACACCAGAAAATATTCTATACAAGGTGGATTTTTATGAAAACAAATACACATAAGCTTAGAAAAGCTTGTGTGTTTTAAACAAACAATTTCTTGTAAATCAATGGAGTTAGTTAGAAAAAGCACATTCAATATTATATGCAGTACATTCAGAAACATAAGGTGTGAAGCCAATTCACAACCTTCAGTGCATTATAAGCTAAACCAATGTGGTTCCTGTGCATCCATCAAAATGCTGGGTTAGAAAACGTGCAAAATGAGAAGTTGCATGGTTAATACTTTCAATGTGATATCTCTGCTCAAGTAAATTGTAAATAGTGTTAAATGATATAAGGTTATTGAACTCCTATCCTTTTGACAGCTGTAGATTTTGAAGAATGGTCAGCTGAAGATGGTGGGGTAGATAAAAAAATCCTTTGAAAAATGTGAATCACTGTATAAATACATACTCTGCATCAAGGACAAATATGTTTAATACCCTACAGATGAGCATTAATTACCATAGGTCACTCCATCAAGAAAGTATCAGGCAAAAGACCTAATTGATGTCTGGATTGTGTGTGCCTATATTATGCAGAACCTAGCCAGCCCAAATTTTATTTGGCAGGACTCGTAAATCTGGAAAAATGTGGTCATGAAATTCTTCTGCTTGTTGCATATTTAAGGATGTATTAAATTGGACAGAATAAAAGCAGACCTTTGTAATTTTCAAAACCAATAGGATACAACTTTCCCTTCCCAACTATACCAAATATGTTATAGATCCTCTCCTGGGGCCAAGCGCAAGAGGTTGCCATCTCGTTTTTGACCATTACGTATTTTTACACTATGGGTGTGGAAAGACTCTTAATTGGTAAATAATGTCTGGGATGGGTTTGAAAAATTCATGTAATTGGCCAAAACCATATACATTTCTTTTCACACTGAGAACCAATATTTACCAAAATAAGTTCTTAATTGCATACATATCTGTTGTTTTATGTTGATAATTTAGTTATTCTCTTGGCAAGTTAGAAACTAAAGCATCATGAATGCTGCAGTGATACACTTCAATGCATGCTTGTGAAATTGTTTCATATTGTGAATAAAATCTAATAATGTAATAATTCAGGGTTAAAATGTTACAAGAATGAATCAGTGATAGGTCATTTTTAAGAGGTTTCTATGCGAGATTTAGGTATTCCATTGAGATAAGATACACTCCAATGTTGGATATTTTATTAAAAATATACCCAAAATACCCACAAAAGAATTGAATATTCAAAAATATAAGAAGTGTGTACCAGAAGTCCAGTCCACAAGCACATGTGCTCTTGGGGGTGGTGCTATTTTCAGTCATAGGCCATTATTCCAAAGTGTTACACAGCTAGTAATTGATAGAAAAGATGATATATATGTTAAAGTTAGATCTATTTTTATTACAAGTTTAAGATGGATGGGTTTCTCTGCATGTTCATAGTACATTAGTACCACTGTATACTCTCTGAACTTTGAGAACTAATTAACCATTACTCTTGATGCCATTCACAAGACACAATACTCTTGATGCCAATCATCTAGAGTTAAGAAATAAATTACATTGTCATAAACACATGAGGGTATGAACTGCAACACATCACACTGGCAAACTTCACAAAGACCATGATTAGCACTTCATGAAGAGTATGCGGGCATAAAGCTTGGCAGGTCATACCCTCATGTAAAAAAAACATCATTTATTTGTTAATTTACATTCTTAATTTCATATCTGTCAGAATTCCCAGTTCTTAAAATAGACATATAGGTATATTTATTAAAATTCATATGTGCATTGTTAACACCTGCACCATATTCACGAGTCATCATTACAATTCAAAGGCGAGAACATTGGAAATGTATATATCTAGGATAGTACTCACACCAAACTTGGTTCAACAAGAGATTTGTGAGCCAATTATTTAATGTTCACTAGTGATATCCTCACTCTAAACTTATTAAAGCTGTCAATATAGTTGTACATAATTTCCAAGTTCTTGGCAAACAAGAAGTAGATGACCAATGAATCTGAAAATGCATCCCACAATACACCATACCTGTTGAAGCTTCATGCAAAATATTGGTAGCCTGTGTACATAGTTGCTGAGAATTACCAGAAAAATGTGGTATATGAGCACTGTATATTGAAAACTCAAAGTTCTCAGCAAACAGAAAGTAGATAAGAATGAATCTTATAATTTTTTCGGGTGATGCAGGTATCACCGAATTTTAGACGGCAAACTCATCAATGCGCAAAGCGCATTGATGAAAAGTTTACCGTCTAAAATCTCGGTTTAAACCCGCATATCACCCGAAAAAATATAAGATTTCATTCTTATCATTTAATTACAACAACAAAATAATGTTCATTAGACTTACGTGTGTGTTCAGGTACGTGATTGAAAAATCACTCAATTCTTAAGAGGTGTTTCAACCAATGAGAATCGGTGCTAGGTGATCACGTGAAATAAAATTAAATGATATATGAATGAATCTTAAATTTTTTCGGGTTATGCAGGTATCTCCGAATTTTGGATTAGTAAATCTGAAAATGCATCCCTCAATATGTCATTCCTATATAAAGCTTCATGAACAAAATGTGTT
>CAJDSM010050602.1:0-12765 GCA_903981925.1 Ostrea lurida | reverse complement strand
GTGAAAATTGCGCATTGTGATGTCGTACATTGTTGACGTGAAACAGTTTGCATTGGTGACGATCATATTTAATTGCAATGTTTGGTTCTTTCACAAATAGCAATATACATGTATCGGATACAACAGCAAAGCTCTTAAAAGTATTGAAAAAGCCTGCTTGGGAGTGTAAAAAGCATTTGTAAGTTTACTTTTCCAAACACCTTATTATCTCTTATTTTACGCGGAGTCGTATCTCGATGTAGTGCCGCATTGTTAATTTCACGGCATTTTTTTGCGGACACGATGTGGTCGCAATTGGCCCTCAACTTTTTTTTCAGTATGATTAGAGAGCAAATGTACGTGACTTACATCAATTTATTTGTTAATCATTGGCAAGTTGGTGGTGCGTCTCTTCGCGATGTGAGCTTCCTCGCTCTTACTAATATTGGGCAAAACTTAAGTCCTCGAGTGTACTCTGCAGAGCGGAATTAGACCTGTGATCCACCATTCCTACAGAGGTCTTGATCACTATATCGTTAACAATTATGCCCCTTGGGTCGAGGCCTTGTTGTGGACTTG
The DNA here is from genome assembly GCA_903981925.1 of Ostrea lurida. Taxonomy (NCBI): domain Eukaryota; kingdom Metazoa; phylum Mollusca; class Bivalvia; order Ostreida; family Ostreidae; genus Ostrea; species Ostrea lurida. Next base: position 12,207 of record CAJDSM010050602.1, on the reverse strand, counting down.
GTAGTCCCCAGAGTCTATTGTACCTTGCGACTAATTGCAAATAGGGAAGAATCATAGTGTAACGTAATACATAACCAAACAAATAAAAAATCAAGTGTATAGGCAACACTGGACCCCCGACAAAAGCGAAGCAGGATCAGTGCCATGCTGACGGAGTATTTAAGTCCCGAGAGTCTCGTTCATACGTGTTACTTAATCTGAAAAACGGCTTTATGTAATAGTTAATGACGTGGATAGAAATTAGAAATTTATTGGTCAAAAATCAGGAGTTTCTCCCTCATCCTGTAGTTGGTTCCTTCAGACGTATTTGGCTATACATTAGTTGGCACTCTATAGTCTAGCTCGCACTGATTTTATTTACGTGTGATACGGATTCAACATATATTAAGTAAGAGCATCATTGAGAGACATCAGTTGTCGAAATGGGCAGCTGGCTGCATCAAAATTGGTACCGTATATAGTACACAACATGGTAAAAATTGCAGATCTGTCTCCTGTTGCCTAAGTGCATTACCATACTCTGTATGGTGTCAAGCATACATCAAGTCACTTTAGGCCAAGGATTTCGAAATACATTATATTTTCTGATGCATCAGTCAAAAGCCAACGGCTGCCTTCAAGCCTATCGGTAAATAAATCGATTCTAATGAATTCTAGCAGTCCGGTTCGTTCATGAAGGTGACAAAGGCAAGTTGAGTGTACCACTCAAAGGTACTAGTGTTCCTTGTCAGGAAGTTAAGGTGCGCCGTTCTTAACGGACTGACTCTGGAGCCTGGCAGAAAATGATGAATCAGTTCAAACTCATCTCTACCATTGCCAACAATGAAAATGTCTAGCACCGACAGTCGAGTGGTTTTATGGATCTTAGTCCAACAATCGTACCTGTCGATCCTGTACATATGTAAGCAAATTAGTTAAGTTGGATGAGTTGAACTGGTGCTTCTACTGGATTCTCCGTATTAGAGACTGACAAGTTTCAGTGTTTTGAAAACGTGACTGTCGAATCTCTGGTTGAGTATGAAGAGCTTTTGGTTTAATGCGATGACATTTAAAGATTGTTGGTTTGTGAGCAACCTTTAGAGTACTAGAGACATGTAAAACATGTAAGCATGTATTTTTATGCTTACGTTATTGTCGCATGTATCAAACATGGCTAAACAGTGGTATTTTACTGATTCCAGACGGGGATTGTGATGTAGTGTTGTTTGTAAGAGTAACGATCTGGTGTTTTAGATATTGTTCCTGATTTTTAACCTTCGTTCAACTGAGCTATTTGATCGCTTTGTTCGGTCGTGCAATTCAGTGCTGTTCTGGTCCTGTACGTCTGTTAACTTTTTTTGCACATTTTCGACTTGTTCTCAAGAGCCCGCTGGCCACAATTACAACCAAAACTAGGATACAGATCATTCTTGAGGTGAAGGGAGTCAAGTAGGTTCAAATAAAATGACCAGGTTCCCATTTCCAAAGGGGAGATCAATCATCGACAATGCAAAATATAAGTGGGACGTCATTAAAAATCTTCTCAAGAACCACTGCGATCAGAAAAAGCTGAAATTCATATGAAAGCTTCCTGATATAGTGGAGATTCAGTTGTTCAAAATCCATGAACTCAGGGGTACGTATTAGGCCCAAATAGGATCAAAGTTTTCATATCATTGATTAACATAGCGAGACAAATCTTCTTCCAAGAACCACTTAGCCAATTAGGGAATTTATATAGAAGCTTCCTTGATACGTGGAATTTCAAGTTTGTTAAAATCATACCCCTGGGTCGTACGATGGGGCCCCAAAGTGGATCATAGTTTTTTATATGATTATATTGGGTAAAATGCTTAAAAATATTCTTCTCCAAGAACGTGAGCCAGAAAAGTTTCAATTTATATGAAGCGTCCTGTTATTATAGTGCAGATTGATTTTTTTCAATGCATGACCCCCGGGTCCTCCCAATAGGGGATCAAAGTTTACTATATAAATTAATATTAGGTAACATTTTTAAAATCTTGTGAACGATACCACTGGGTCAAGAAGAAGCTTTTCTGAGTAGTGAAGATAAAGTTCAAATCATGACCCCTTAAGGGTAACGCTGGGGCCACAATAAGGAATTGAAATTTTTTCAGCAAATTTATAGGGCAATTAAAACTTTAAAATCTACATTGAACCAGACGAGTGGATATTTTACATTGAAGGCTTCCTGAATATGGAGCTAGTGTTAAGTTTGTTTGAGATAATGCTACCTCCCCCTCGCGAGGTTGGAGGGGCCACAATTATGGGTTAAAGGTGTACTACGTGCTTTCTTATTGAAGCAGCGCTATAGGGTTGAGCGATATGGCCCATTGGACCTCTTGTGTAACTTGTTTAAAATAATAAGTTGCGTCAGCAATTACAGTGTGGTTCTGACCACACTTGCAATGTACAGTCTTTGACAGGGTGTCTTCCCATCCTCGAAAGAATATAAGTTGGTGTTCCTATATTTCTACTGTATATAGTTGGTGAATTTATACATAATATATATTATTGGTACCTTATGTTCTATTATATCTTGCAAATTGTTACCCTAGCGGTCTATGCTGGGTGCATTTTGTCCATTATTCATCAATACTTTTAATTGACATTACTCGCTGCTTTCTTTATCACACCCCATTGACTGATATTTTTAGGGTTTTCCTTAAATTGTAATTGATTGTTAATATATCAGCCTTTAACCACATTCACAGTCCAGATATTAAACTGACGGCTCACATCAGATCGTGTTACGGTATACATGGACTTATTGGGCCCCACCAGTACAATGACGTCACTAAACTCCGTCCGTGTGAATGCCACGGAAATATATCTCCAGGCGGTTTGTTTTTTACTCTATAATTTTGAACTACATATTGTGTTCCCTGCCACAATTTTTTGCCAGTTTTTTTTTCATGTTTGCGCCCTACTGAGAGTTAAGATTTATTTACACTAAAAAATCTTTACATCTTAACAAATTTTTCTTTTCTCTCTCCCTTCTTTCTTTTTTTCCCCCCTTTTTCCTTTTTCCACCCCCTTTGTCGAGTTGTTGAGAAGAGATGTATATCTAGTTTATACTCTACTCTCAAGTGGCGGCAAACATGAAAACAAAAAAACTTAGGAGCAAAAACATGTGCAGGAAACCACAATATGTTCACCAAAATCATCAGTAGACAAACCAAAACCGCCTGCGTAAAATAATTTTCACGGAACATCACAAGACAGGAATGTACGTTAGGACGTCCAGTGTACAGATTGCTGAGGAAACCCAATAAGTACATGTATAACCGAATCACATTGATAGGAGCTATTTAATATTGGCGTTAAAATAAACGACGTGAGATGTGCGTAAAGATCATGAAATACATATAACAAATTCAATTACATTTAAAGGAAAACCCCTCAACAATATCAACTAAAGGGTGTGATAAAGAAGCAAGCGAGTAATTCATATAAAGTATGATGAAAAAAGAGAAAAATGGAACCCAGCTAGACAAGCTTAGTGTAACAATTATTGCCAAGATAAAATAAACATAGACCAAATAGATACTATATTAATGTATAAATCTCACCAAATATATATCATGTAAGAAAATAGCGAAAACAACTTATATTCTTCGAGGATGGAGACAACGACTGTCAAAACCTGTACATTGCAGTGTGGTCAGAACCACACTGTTAATGCGTGGAACGCCAACTTATTAATTTTTAAAAAGTTACAACAAGAGGTCCATGGGCCACGCTCACCAAAGCGCTGCTTCACTAGAAAAGCAGTAGTAGCAACTTTAATCCCATATTGTGGCCCCATCCAACATCGGAGGGGGAGGGTAGCATTATCTAAACAAACTTAAATCTACTCCATATCAGAAGCCTTCAAGTAAATATCCACTCGTCTGGTTCAATGTAGATTTAAAAGAATTGCCCTATATCAATTGCATGAAAAATATTAATTCCTTATTGTGCCCCCAAGCGTTACCCTTAGGGGTCATGAGATTTGAACTTTTATCTTCACTACATCAGAAAACTTTTTCGACCCAGTGGTTCTTCACAAGATTTTTAAAAAATTTTCCCTATAATATATTATTATGTGAAAACTTTTGATCCCCATTGGGTGACCCCCGGGGGTCATGCTTTGAACAAACATCAATCGTGCACTATATCTAGGAAGCTTCATATACTAAATCTGAACTTTTCTGGCTCAGCGGTTCTTAGAAGAATATTTTTAAAGAATTTCCCCAATATAATCAATATGAAAACTATGATCCACTATTGGGGCCCATCTCGTACCCCCACGGAGTCATGATTTGAATTCAAACTTGAACTCCTCACGATATCAAGGAAGCTTCTATATTAAAATTCACCTAATCTGGCTAATTGGTTCTTAGAGAAGAAGATTATCCCATTTGTAATCAATATAAATCTTTGAGCCCCTATTGGCCCTATCATACCCCCTGAGTTCATGATTTGAAAGCAAACTTGAATCTCCACATATCAGGAAGCTTTCATTATGAATTTCAGCTTTTCTGATCCAGTGGTTCTTGAGAAGATCTTTTAAATGACGTCCCCTATGTTTGCATTGTCTGTGATCATCTCCTGATGCGGGACATTGTCATTTTGTTTGATACTATACTTGAATCCTTCACCCAAGAATGATCTGTACCTAGTTGGTTGAATTTGCCAGCGGGTCTTGAGAACACGTCGAAAATGTGCAAAGTTAACAGACGTAGACATGAGACAGAACTGATTGACGACGAACAAAAGGCGATCAGAATAGCTCACTTGAACCGAAAGTTAAAAATCAGGAACAATAACTCTAAACAAAGATCGTTAACTCTTACAAACAATCACTACATCACAATCCCCGTCTGGAATCAGCTAAAATACCACTGTTAGCATGTCTTGATAAATGCACAATAACGTAGCATAAAATACAAATGTACATGTTTATACATGTCTCTAGTAATAAAGGTTGCTTCACAACCATACAATCTTTAAAGTCATCGCATTAACCAAAGCTTCATATCACAGAGATCGACAGTTCCTGTTCAAAATCACTGAAACTTGTCATCTCTAAATCACGGAGAATCAAGTAGAAGCACCAGTTCAACTCACAACTTAACTATGTTGCTTACAAATGTATACAATCGACAGTACGATTGTTGATAAGACCATAAGACCACTCGACTGTCGGTTAGAATTTCATTGTTGGCAATGGTGATGATGAGTTTGAACTGATATTATTTCTGCAGCCCAGAGCTCAGTCGTTAACGGGCAGCACCAACTCCTGACAAGGAAAACCTATTCCTTTGAGTGGTACTAACTGCCTTTGCACATCATGAAACGAACGGTGCTAGATTCATCTAGAATCCATTTATTTACGATAGGCGAGCAAGCCGTGTGCTATGAATGCATCAGAAAAGTATAATGTGTATTTTCGAAACCTTGGCTAAAGTGACTGATGTATGTGACACCATACGAGTATGGTAATCCACTATAGGCAAAGGAGACAAAACTGCCATTTTTACCATGTTGTTACTATCATACGGTACCAATTTTTGATGCATCACAGCTGCCATTCGACAAATGATGTCTCTTCAATGATGATCTACTTAATGTTGGAAATCCGAAACACGTAATAAACAATGCAGAGCTAGATAATAGAGTCAACAAATAATATAGCCAAATACGTTGAAGGACCAAAGCTACAGATGAGGGAGAAACTCCTTGATTTTGAAATAGAATTTCTATATCTACCACTGCAATTAATATACATTAATCCGTATTTTCAAGTTAGTAACAAGTATAACAGACCCTCGGGGGACATAAATACTCCTGCATGGCACCTGATCCTGCCTTCGCTTTTGTCGGGGGTCCGTGTTGCCTTACACTGATTTTTTATTTGTTTTGGATTATGATTACGTTACACTATGTTAACTTCGCCTATTTGCATTAGTAGCAAGTACAAGACTCTGGGACTACAGCTCCACCAACAGAAGGCCTCGACCCAGGGGCATAATGTTAATATAATGTCAAGATCCTCTGTAGGAATGGTGGATCACAGTCTATTCCCTCTGCAGTACACTCGAGGATAAGTTTGCCATATTATATAATAGCGAGCGAAGCTCACATCGCGAAGAACGCAACGAACTTGTCCAATGATTAAACAATAAATATGTAAGTCACGTAATTTGCTCTCATACAACTGAAAAAAAAGTGAGGCCAGCTGGAATCACAATGTGTCCGCAAAAAGCGCCTATTAAACTGCGGCATACATCATTAACAACTCCGTAAATAAAATAAATAAGGTGTTTGAAGAAGTACTACAAATGCTTTAACTCCCAAGCAAGGCTTTTTCATTACTTCTTAGTATGCTTTGCTGTTGTGATACATGATATAATGCTTATGTGAAAGAAAACCAACATTGCAATTAATATGACGTACAATGCAACTGTTCACGTAACAATTACGACACACAATGCGCAATTGTTCACGTCGACTGTCATTTTCCTGCGTTAAATGAAGAGGCTAATATTTTTGCAAGATGTTTAGGGTCTTCGCTCGCCAACCAACGGTACCACCGTCAAGCATTTTAGGAGTAATGAAGCCAATTGGATACAACAAGCTGTTTACTGTGGAAAGTATACCATGGCGGATGAATCAGTTCCATGTGACTTTTGAACACAACGGTATCGGCTGTCACATTCCAACATATTTAATGAGTATTGATGGACAAAATTTTCTTTGTCAATTTCATTCAATTATCTTCGTGGTCAAATGTTTCCATAACAGCTGTCTTATTGGAAGTTATTTGATAAGTCTTAATTGACTTTCTCTTCTCATGACGCACTGGGTGCGTTTCATTTGCTCAATAGCATCTTATTCACTCGAGATGAGTCTAAGCATTTTCCATTGTCTTGAGTAGTCCATATGAAGGCGACCGCTGGTGACGGACTGTTCCAAATACATGCGAGGTCATTCTGTACGTTATATATATTAGGGTATCTAAGGGTAATTGTTCCTGTACCAAGAAAAAGTGTAGGAAATCGCGGTGATTCTCTTCTACAAGAAACTGTTAGAAACATATGCTCAATATCAGTTGTCATAGCCACCTCACCTATAAGGCGATTGATCATGTCTGGACCAGTCAATAACATGGAATTGAGAAGGGACTCTTCCATATCTACGTAGGAGTCGAAAACGCCCTGATATTAGGGTTCTTTGAATATTCGTAACAACAATAGCGGAAAAGTACCATTGCATCACGTGCAACTTCTGCAGCGCCACTTCCAGAACTTTGATCACTGAATTGCATATACTGTTCCTTCTTAAACAGAATCTCTTTGAATATAATGCTAGATCTGTACTCGGTGCAAGCATATCAGTTCTTTGGTAAGTTGATAGGAGGCTGTCCGAACTGTAGAGGGACAGTCCATAAACACTTTAAAATAATTATACAGTATTTCGACAATGCCGTGTCCATGAGCTACAAGAAAAGACCGTTTTTAATAGATAGGCCAAAGCGATCGTCCTATGTGGTTCGCAGGAAAATCGTCATTTGCACAGAAATTGAACGTCACAAGTCATTACCTTGTAGCCTTACGAGATATGTTCATTTCACTTGCATATGATTAGGACAACGTTTATATTTGTCTTCTTCCATTAGAATCGATATTTTTTCACAAATTATAGAGGTTCTAGGTGAGGTTTAAGTGATGTAAAATTTTTGGTAAGATGTATTTTTGATTTCTACATTGAACGAGCATCGGAAATTAAAAAGAAAAAAATTGGGTTTTCCATCTGCTTGTTTTCGAGCTACAAGTGTTTAAAACATGACCTTTTGCAAATTAAAATTTACAAGATTTATTCATCTTAAACTCCAATTCGTCTGTTGTGTGTAGACAAAACATAGGAATACATCATCATAATTACATGAATAAGATACATGATAATGTCTTCTTACATACAGATATAAAAAAAAATTTAATACTTGTAATGAAAAATAAATAATGACATTTCTACACTTTGATATACGGAAAAACTCATGACATATCGATTTCATAGTTAAAAAATCATTTTAGGAGTGATGTCAATTTCTAAGAATTCACGTAATATTCATAGTCTTGTCTCAAATTTAAATAGAACTTTAAAAAGTAGAGGATTTCGGTCAAATTTTACAATATTAGCCAAAATACTGATTTTTTGCACAGATTCGAGTAAATTCAATTGGACTTTTAAAGAATATCATTTCTGTTTGGAAAAATACCTCAATGAAATTAATAAATACATTATTTGGACTAGTTCCAAGTCTCATCTACTTGTATCATTAATTTTAAAACTGTAATATACTAATAGGGAGAAATATAATAAAGAGGCGTTAAAAATAGGAGGTGTATTGTGATGAGTAAAATACGTAAAATCATGCTTTATTTGATAATACAATCCTTCCGCGCACAAAAATATAATCCCTACTAAACCCTCAAAATCGAATTGACACAACAAAATTCAACTGGACAGGGTTCAGTTGTAAAGGTGTAATATGTTTGCACCGAGGGGTCAGTAATGAACCAGTAAATATCTTAGTGATAGCGTCCTGGCGCAGTTGTTCTCAAAAGCTCAGCCTTAATGAAGTTCTTCGGTGGATCATCCTAATTAAGACAAACTTCACCAATTATGGCCCAGCCAATGAAAGTTTTGTAGCCAACTGGTTGCATTTTTTAAATGTTACTAGGAGCCTTAAGAAACGATTGTTTTCAAATCTTTGAAACATCTCTTTGCCTCATTTCTAGCGTTGTGCTTATTGAAAGCGTTGTAAATATATTAAAATATAGATGACCTGGTTTCCAGTAACGAAAAAACTCGTGCTTGTTAGATCAAGACAAAAGAGGATCATATAGACTATCACATTATTCTAATCCACAAAATAATATTTCATATACTAGTTTTGGTTATATTTACCAGAATTTACTAATAGCACAACGAAGTTCACTGTCCAAATCCTCTAGGTGTTAAATATTTTTCTCACCCCTATGACAAATGAAGGTTGCATATTGTTACTAATAAGCATAAGAATGGATTAGCACTTAAAGCTCAGTACTAACTCTGCTTGAAATTGAATCCACTAAAATCTGTACGGGAATCATGCCAAGTTGGCGTTGCTCTGTACGAAATATGATTTTGTATTGAGCTACCCAGAAAAATGTCTTTAAACATGTATATTTCAACAAATTTTAGCATTGCTGATTCAATCTGATTGGAAAAGTAAGTAGCTGACGTGATCCACGTGAACAGTTGCATTGTGACGTCATATTAATTGCAATGTTGGTTTCTTTCACAATAACATGTATCACCAACAGCAAAGCATACTAGTATTAAAAAAACAGCCTCGCTTGGTGATTCATAACAGCAATTTGTGAGTACTTTCAAACTATTTATTTTATTTTATTTACGGAGTTGTTAATGATGTATGCCGCAGTTAATACGGCATTTTTGCGGACACATTGTGAGTCGCATGGCCTCACATTTTTTTCAGCTGATAGAGAGCAAATTACGCGACTTACATATTTATTGTTTAATCATTGGACAAGTTCGTTGCGTCTCTTCGCGATGTGAGCTTCGCTCGCTATTACTAATATTGGCAAACTTATCCTCGAGTGTACTGCAGAGGGAATAGACTGTGATCCACCATTCCTACAGAGGATCTTGACATATATTAACATTATGCCCCCTGGGTCGAGGCCTCTGTTGGTGGACTGTTAGTCCCCGAGAGTCTATGTACTTGCTACTAATACAAATAGGCGAAGTTAACATCGTGTAACGTAATCATAATCCAAAAACATATAAAAAATCGAGTGTAAGGCAACACGGACCCCCGACAAAAGCGAAGGCAGGATCAGGTGCCATGCAGGAGTATTTAGTCCCCGAGGGTCTGGTTGATACTGTTAACTACTTGAAAATACGGAATTATATATATTTAATTGCAGTGGTAGAATATAGAAATTCTATTTCAAATCAAGGAGTTTCTCCCTCATCTGTAGCTTTGGTCCTTCAACGTATTTGGCTATTTATTTGGCACTCTTATTATTCTAGCTCTGCATTGTTTATTACGTGTTTCGGATTCTAACATTAAGTAGATCATCATTTGAAGAGATATCATTGTCGAATGGGGCAGTCTGGTGTGCCCATCAAAAATTGGTACCGTATGATAGTAACAACATGGTAAAAATGGCAGTTTTGTCTCCTTTGCCTAAGTGGCATTACCATACTCTGTATGGTGTCACATACATCAGTCACTTTAGCCAAGGTTTCGAAAATACATATATTTTCTGATGCATCAGTAAAAGCAACGGCTGCTTCAGCCTATCGTAAATAAATGGATTCTAATGAATCTAGCACCGTTCGTTTCATGATGTGCAAAGGCAAGTTAGTACCACTCAAAGGAATAGTTGTTCCTTGTCAGGAGTTAGGTGCTGCCGTCTTAACGACTGAGCTCTGGAGCTGGCAAAAATAATATCAGTTCAACTCAACATACCATTGCCAACAATGAAATTCTACACCGACAGTCGAGTGGTCTTATGGTCTTATCAACAATCGTACCTGTCGATTGTATACATATGTAAGCAACATAGTTAAGTTGTGAGTTGAACTGGTGCTTCTACTTAATTCCCCGTGAATTAGAGACTGACAAGTTTCGGTGATTTTGAACAGTGACTGTCGAATCTCTGTGATATGAAGACTTTGGTTAATGCGATGACATTTAAAGATTGTTGGTTTGTGAAGCAACCTTTATTACTAGAGACATGTAAAACATGTAAGCATGTATTTTTATGCTTACGTTATTGTGCATGTATCAAACATGCTACAGTGGTATTTTACTGCATTCCAGACGGGGATTGATGATGTATGTTGTTTGTAAGAGTTAACGATCTGTGTTTAGAGTATTGTTCCTGATTTTTAACCTTCGTTCAAGTAGCTATTTGATCGCCTTTTGTTTCGGTCGTGCAATTCAGTCTGTTCTGGTCTGTTACGTCTGTTAACTTTTTTTGCACAATTTTCACTTGTTTCTCAAGACCCGCTGGGCCACAATTACAACCAACACTAGGTACAGATCATTCTTGGGTGAAGGGAAGTCGAAGTTATGCGTTCAAATAAGATGACCAGGTCCCATTTCCAAAGGGGAGATAAGTCATCGACAATGCAAACACTAGAAGTGGGACTCATTTTAAAATCTTCTCAAGAACCACTCGATCAGCAAAAAGCTGAAATTCATATGAAAGCTTCCTGATATAGTGGAGATTCAGTTGCTTCAAAATCCATTGAACTCAGGGGGTATACGTCAGGCCCAATAGGATCAAAGTATTTCATATCATGATTACATAAGGGACATAGATCTTCTTCCTAAGAACCGACTTAGCCAATTATGGGAATTTCCTATATAGAAGCTTCCTTGATACGTGGAGATTCAAGTTTGTTAAATCTGACCCCTGGGGTGACGATGGGGCCCCAATAGTGGATCATAGTTTTATTTATCGATTATATTGGGGTAAATATGCTTAGAAAAAATATTCTCTCCAAGAAACGGCTGATTGCCAGAATTACAGTTTCAATTTTATTATGAAGCTGTCTCTGATTATAGTGCAGATTGATTTTTTCAAGCATGACCCCACGGGGTCCTCCCAATAGGCGGATCAGAGTTTATACTATATGAACTTAATATTAGGGAACATTTTATAAAATCTTGTGAACGAACCACTGGGTGAGAAAAGCTTTTTGATGTAGTGAAGATGAAAGTTCAAATTCATGACCCCTTAAGGGTAACGCTGGGGCCACAATAAGGAATTAATATTTTTCATGCAATTATATAGGGCAATTCTTTTAAAATCTACATTGAACCAGGCGAATGGATATTTACTTGAAGGCTTCCTGATATGGAGTAGATTTAAGTTTGTTTAGATAATGCTACTCTCCCCCCTCCGATGGTTGGATGGGGCCACAATAAGGGATTAAAGTTGCTACTACTGCTTTTCTTAGTGAAGCAGTGCTTAGGTGAGCGATGTGGCCCATGGGCCTCTTGTTGTAACTTTTAAAATTAATAAGTTGCTCCAGCGTTACAGTGTGGTCTGATCACACTCCAATGTACAAGTTTTGACAGTCATTGTCTCCATCCTCGAAGAATATAGGTTGTTTTCCTATATTTCTACATGTATATAT
>CAJDSM010050598.1:1214-11583 GCA_903981925.1 Ostrea lurida | reverse complement strand
TTAGGTCGTACTCACCAAAAGTAGAACTCTCGGTGTTTAGCCATGAGAGCCAACATCACAATCACCAACATAACAGCAAGATATTGTATCTTTGTCAACTTCGCCATGATGTTGAAACGGAACGGTGTTTGTTTTCGTTCGATCACTAAGCCGTGTGTGTAAACGCTCCCAGCATCCCCTTTGCGTGTCGTAAGAGGCGACTGTGAATAGTGGGCCGTCATTCGGATGAGACCGAAAAACCGAGGCCCCGTGTCCAACAGGCAGGTGTGGCACGAAAAGATCCCTCCCTGTCAAAAGGCCCCAGAGTGCCGAGCATAGGCCTAAATTTTGGCAGCCCTTCACTCGGCAATTGTGACGTCTCCGAATATATGATTGAAAATATTTGCTCCGAGTGGGACCGTAAAAACAATGAAATATATAATCTCAGAGTATCTCGAGGTATTTTTTTCTTTTAGTCCAAGTGCAATTGAACGCCCCAAATTGCAAAACCTCATAAACAAATTGGCATAAAGGATTGTTTTTTCTTCTCTTTGTATTTGTTTAACATATAAAGTAATTATCCAGTGAAAAAAGAGTCGCACGAATTCTGTTTTTTAGAGGGTAAAGTGTTTTTTTTCTAATTATGATGAAATATTGAGCAGTTTTCGGTGTTAAAAAACAATAAATAAAGATACGGCAATAGGCAGTATCAGAAGTAATACCATTTTAACAGTTAAAAAGTTTATAAAGCATGAAACTTTGGTAATTTTCCTCAAACAAGAGTACGAGATAAAAGAAAAAAAACGTTAAAAACCGTTTTGTAAATTTTTAATTTTTAATATTATAAGTAAAAGTAACATCGTTTTTGGCACTTAAAACGTGATTTAATGCCTTTATTGTCTGGTAATGCATCTTCATAGGGATGACTTATTTTTCCATATGTATCGTTATGATGTGGTTTAAGTTATTATAAAATGACAAATAATTCGTATTGGTTAACATGCATTTGTGTTGCAACTATTTTTCACAAGCAACAAAGTTACATGTATTACATGTGACACAGTCGCTTCACGGAACTTTTGCAGAGCACATGCCCCGGATTCCACACACCCAAACAAAAAAACTTTTTTGTGTTGCAAATAAATTAAGCTCATGCAACTTTTACAAGCCCGTTTCTCAAGTTTACCAAAGCCCCGGGCACGGCCGCTGCTGGGTTTTGTGAAGACTGTGTACATACCCGTAAATACGCAGCGTTTTCAGTACTATGGCACTGTCATTGGCGGTCCTTTCGTCATCTTCCCATTCACTTGCGTCCTGGAAGAGTTGCCAGCAAGTCGAACCATGCATTCAATCATCAGGCAACAGAACATTCCAGGCCTGGTTTTATTGACATGGGTACAATCGTTTGGTATCGCAAGCTTGTTTTACATTTGCAGTAGATAGTTTTCAGTAGCTCCTCGGGCGCAGGAGGAAGGCTACTTCTTACTGGAACACAGCTCACCATGTTTCTACTGCCCAGCCCCCAGGTCTGTGGAAGTTGACTCTTGTCTTTCTCCATCCACTGTTTTTACTTTGAGTAGAATGGTTCTATATCACGTGAAAGCATTTGCCGAGTCTCGAGCCGCAGTTGGGGTAATGTATGGATTTCAACAAATGTGGAATGGACATAACTTTTGAGGTAAATTTGCGGAATCTAAGCAAATCTAATCCTTCATGAGAATTCCACCAACAGACAACAACAGCTCTTCACCCAAGCATCCGATTTCTTTGATGTGGAGCTGCTGTAAACTATGGCACAGATCTTTGAAATTAAATCTTTTCTTGTTTTCTAAGACTTGCCCTTTCCTATTCCAAACAACCTCAAGATTAGTATCGCAATTCCTGTGATCTGCCATGAACAAACTGCATTGATGTTGCAAAGATCTTGTCCGAAGAACGCGGTTTTTTTGTCTTCAATATCCCATACTTTTTTGCTTGTGATGACACGTAGTTTCGGGTTTAAAAACAGTATGTTTTTGCTTGGTGGGTCGAGCATGATAACAAAGCAATACTAATAAATCTGTGTCATCACCTATTGAGAATTTTTTTCACATTTTTTGCGGATTATACGGCTGGTTTGAACTATTAGAAGGTCCCATCCACCTTCGGCTAGGAATCGTAGTGCAACCTCTAGATTGTAGAGTGTTAAAAGCAAGCTGAATAAAATTTTTTGTTTCAGAATTTCTGAGAAAACATCCTTTTTTGACCTGAAAGGGCGTGTCTTTTGGTGAAAATGACTTTAGTTCCCGACGACGCCCTTTGTGCGTCTGTTGATGGATTTTGATTCTTCGTGGAAGGTCCATTGTCATATCCGTCAAAACACAACGATCGCGAGTCAATTTCTTAATACATAATCGCATACACTTTGCCCAATCTTTACCACATGTTAATCCTTGTGGCCCGATGGGAATTGTGATGCAGCAGTTGATCCCCCCATCTAGACATACTGACATCGGTTCAAAGTAGATAAAGTCATCTGTCTGAACAATCGCCAAGGAGCCCAAAGTGGTAAACAGGCATCCAACGTAGCTGAGAAGAGTCTCTTCCAAAACTCTATTTTGTGTATCACTTCTCTTCCCCAGTATCTCCTCTTTCAGAACATTAATCGAAATTATGGTTTTCTGAAAATCTCAAACGTACGCACTGAAAGCAGTCCAACCTCGTTTGTTACCATCAAGCTTTATCTGGCAGCTGGAACAGAAAAGACAATGGTCCTAAAACGAAAGAAATTTGCATGTTGAACGTAGAGGGAAATACTCTTTTCCTCACAGAGTACTCTCGTAGATGCCACTTTACGTAGGCACTGAACGATCTTTGTCTACAGATATCATTTCTTCTACAGTGTGTTTATGAATCTCTCTGGCCAGGGTGTGTAGAAACATTTCCGAGCATAAGATAAGTGATGGCTTGTGTCTGATAATCCGCACCCCTTTTCACGTAAACATACGGCACAGTTTCCTCTCCCCTCATTTATTTTCTCAATTACTCTATACGTGGGTGGTTTATATTTTATTTTTGATCTTCTACAACTATGTCATTGCTCCGTCTCCATTTTTCCTCAGTCAACTAGTTATCTGGAATTGAAAAAAAATATTATAGAAATAATGCTAAATATTTGTCAAATATTTAAAGTGTGTTTACTCTCACTTTTGTATATTTGAAAATAACAACGTAGAGTACATTTTAAACTACCCAAAATAATAGGGTTTTTTTGTAACATTCCGGGTAACAAGTGCTTTGATAAAACGTCTGTACCTATTTAATTCCCGCATCCAATAAAAAGCCATTTTCAAGCGTACACTATTAGATGTTCGTTTACAAGAAATCCAAAATACCTACTTTTAACCTGTTAAATTTAAAATTTTAAAAATAATAGTTTACTCCATTTAATTCTGAGATACTAACCGATTCTTTTGGTTCCCTTTTTCGAACAACTGTGACACTATTGTGCTGCCGTAACTTTTTATTTGAAAGGTTGTCGATGAGTAGTCAGTTAACGCACTATTAGATTGGTGGTAAAATATAATAAAAATGCAGTTTATAAATTAGGATTCTTATCATTTCTTAGGCTTTATATAAGTTTACAAACTATAGACAATTTACACATAGATTTATAAAGGTTTTTTTACTAATTGCACATAAATAGTATGGACGTGCATTGTCGGAAATTGCGTCGCTAAGATGTTTAGCAAATAATAAATCCTCATTTTACCCCATTAAATAAATATCAGATCGAATAAGAAATGTTTGAATATATAATTCTAAAGATTAATAAGAATAAGTAATACTTTATCTGAATTATTCACCAAGCGATGCCTGATTGTTCTGTTGTATGTGGTATGTGTCAGAGTCATTTGCCAAATGCTCAGTATGGATAAGCTAATAAATAGGGCCCATACTTATTCCTCGACAGGAACGAAATTTAATTAAGTCGATTTATTATTAATTAATGCAGCAAGGTATAATGTGCGACTTTTTTGTATTAATCTTTTAATATTTATTAATTAAAACATTTTCTATGGCATTTTATTTCTTCTTTGACAATTTATTTGTTACGGAGTTCTTGTCGCTCATTGACTGTGGAACTATTTGTTGCAAATTATAATTTATACGGGCTGAGTAATAGGGGGATAAAGTTGATGTCCAAAAACAAATCGCTTCAGGGTCAATGACGTAACAATTATGCTTTACTGAATTGCTCGCTACATTGATGTCACTCATCATCATCTTACGATAACTGTAAGCTTTCTAACAAATGAATGTCATAAGTTATACATACACAAGGACTTGAGTATGATCTCGGAATCGAATTACAAACACTTTCGTTCACCACTTGATTCAAAAGAAACTTCATTGGAGCGAAAGGTGAAAAGATACAATATCTGTGCGTGTTAATGTGTGTGAGATTGTGCATGTTTGGCTCTCATGGCTAAAACAACGACAGAGTTCTACTTTCTTGCGCGGAGTTGTGACAGACTAATATAGATTATTTTTATTGGAAATGAGGTAATCATTTCCAATGACAAATGCCTGCTTGATACGTATTAATTTTAACACATTGGACCATTTTGAATCATTCTTGACAGACTTATATTTTTAATTTCTTATCCAATTTATATTTTATTGAAGCTATAAACAGCGAGGAGAATACCCACGGACTATATTCTAGACGAAGTGCTCCGACCTGGCTATAGGTCTACTGGGACAGCCCAGGCATCCCGGTGCCCGTGGGATCAGGGAGGGTAGAGATCATAACTTTATACCCAGTCAGTGCAAGACCGGATAAAAATATAATTTCCGACGTTGCTCTAATTGTCTTACAATTCAATAAGCTGATACCGAGTGCACATTATCACAAACAGTTCTGAAGAATCTCTGCGGAATTTTATAAAATATTCTAGATTAATAGTTAAAGTATTTGTGCAATATGTATTGTGACTTTCGTGAAAAGATATGATTTTTTTTGTTCTCAGCGAGTATATAAATTACTATTAATAGTGGTATGTACACGGAAACACGATGCCCCAAAGTCTTTTTGAATTAGTACCCGGGG
The DNA here is from genome assembly GCA_903981925.1 of Ostrea lurida. NCBI lineage: Eukaryota > Metazoa > Mollusca > Bivalvia > Ostreida > Ostreidae > Ostrea > Ostrea lurida. The sequence goes on along the minus strand of CAJDSM010050598.1, from coordinate 6,512 downwards.
GGGGGGGGGCACTTCGTAATTTAGTGGGGTGTTGAGGGAACGCTGCCGCTGAGATTGCAGATCCCCCCATACCCAGATCCACTAGTCACTTAACACAGCCTAACCCCCTAACCCCAGTCATCTTCTCAGCCTCTTTAAGCCAGTCTGGTTATTATTCCGAATTATAACCCAGTTACTACACAGGCACCCATACTTACACAGCCACTAAGCCGAAAGGTACCTAGTACCAGCATAACTCCCCAAATCACTTACACAGCATAACCCAGTCACTACGGGACCAGTAACCCAGTCATTACACGAGGCCTAACCCAGTCATTTTCACAAGCCTAACGCCAGTCACTGCCACAGTGCATAACCCTTCACTGCCACAGCATAAACCCAGTCACTCACAGCCTAACCCAGTCACTGCAACAGGCCAACCCAGTCAGCTACAAACCATACCCAGTCATTACAAGCCTAACAGTCACTGCACAGCCGTAACCCAGTACGTTTACCACAGCCTAACCCAGTCACATTACACAGCCTAGACCCAGTCACATGACACAAGGCCTTAACTCCAGTCACTGCACTTAGGCCTAACCCAGTCACTACAACAGCCTAACCCAGGGCACGGCACAGTAGACTCCGTAACGCCTACCACACTGCACAGCCATAACCCATCAGCTGGCACAGTTCTAACCCAGTCACGACACAGCCTAAAGCCTTTAGCACTACACGCAGCCTAACCCAAGACATTTACCTAGCCGGTGAACCCGAGTTCACTGTAGCAGCCTATTAACCCTGTCACTTAACACAGCCTAACCCAGTCATTTACACAAGCCTAACACCAGTCATCTGCGACAAGGGCCAAACCCAGTCACTACACGAGCACTAACCCAGTCCACTGCACAGCCGAGTATCCTCAGTCACTACACAGTGAGACTTCAATAACCAGTTGCGAGCTAGCCTCGGCATTTTGGCACTAACGCCTAACCAGTCACTGCACAGCCTTAACCCAGTCCACTCAACACAGCCCTAGAACCCAAGTTCAGCTACACAGCCTAACCTAGTCACTACACAAGCCTGACACGGATTTAAACCCAGACATTTCAACACAGCCTAGAACCCAGTCAACTGCACAGCCTAAGCCCAGTCACTACACAGCACTAACCCAGTCATTACACATAGGTGTGTCCTTTAAACCAGTCAAAGTGCAAGCCTAACCGCAGTACAAGCTACAAAGCCGTAACCGCACCCAGTCACTGCACAGGCCTTTTATCCCAGATCTACCCACTTGCCAACCCAGTTCATTTCACAGCATAACCCAGTTGCCTCTATCATGCATAAACCAGGCACTGCACCAGCAGATAACCCCGAGTTCACTACAAAGGCCTAACCAGTTCACTGCACAGCATAAACCCTAGTCACTGCACAAGCCTAACCCAGTCACTTACACAGCCTACCCACAGTCATATAACGAGACACCGTAACCCAGTGATAACACGAAGCCTAACCCAGAGTCACTGCACAGCTTAAACCCAGTCACTTACACAGGCCTAACCCAGTCAACTATACAAGCCTATAGCCCGTCACTATATCAGGCCTAACGCCAGTCACTGACAGCCTAACCCGTCACTCCACAGCCCTAACCCAGTCATTTCCACAGCATAATCCAGTCACTGCACAGCCTAAACCGAGTCCACTACAACAGGCTTAACCCGTCAGCTGCACAGCATAACCCAGTCATACACAGCCTTACCCTAGTCATTACACAGCCTAACCAGTCACTGCAACAGCCTACCCAGTCCTACAAGCCTAACCCAGTCATTTCAGCAGCATAACCAGTCACTGCACAGCCTAACCCAGTCAGCTACAACAGCCTAACCCAGTCAGCTGCACAGCCTGATTCCCTAGTCAACTACACAGCCCTTACCAGTGGATAATTACAGAATAACAGATCTAAAATATATAGCATAAACCCAGTCAACGTGCAGCAGTCCCTAACCAGTCACTACAAAGCCAACCGAGTCACTGCCAGCATACACCAGTCATTGCACAGCCAACCCAGTCCACTACACAGGGCTAAACCCAGTCATTACCACAGCCTAACCCAGTTCATAAACACAGCCTCAACCAGTCACTGCACAGCTAAACCCACGTCACTACACAGCCTAAAACCGCAAGTCACCTTATACTAGCCGCTAAACCCAAGTCACTATAATCAGGCCATGATAACACACTAGCGCACTGCACAGCCAACCCAGTCAGCGTCACAGTTACGAAGAGCGCGCAAATCTTACTTGCCAAACCGCAGTTTTAGACACAAAACACTCAGGTTTGAATCATAAACAAGTCAGCTTAATTTAAGCATTACCCCAATCAGGTAGGAATAAAATCCATTGAGGCACGTCACTTCTTTAAATACAGGGTTATGTTTGAACCCGTGTAGGTTACGTCCCGACCCGGACTGGGTTACCGTTCTAAACTGACTTGCCAGTTAAGAATGACCAACAAAGTGAGGGATTTACAGAATTTGATGTGACCAATAAGACCTAAAACAAGCAAACAACCACTTTGCATTGTTGTCTATTTTAGATGACCCTTGAATATCTTTGTGCTTCTTATTAAAATAAAGCAGCATGCTGTAGTGTGACCTTACCTTTGCAGAGTTGACCTCGCAAATACTAAAGAAGGTTCTTGCATCGCGAATTTAGTTGTATACATAAATTTAGATGATCGTGCTGGTGTATAAAAGATGGTCAAAGAATTTTTTTATCCATAATAGTTAATGTTAATATCACCATGGACCTAACGATTGAGTGAATGACCTCCAAAATGTAAAGGTGTATCTCATACATCCGATAAGATTACTTGTGCTTAAATACAATGAAGTAAGTATTGTTTTAAGAAAAATAATCAAGATATGTGCAATACCATGATTTTAATTAAGCTAACAGACAAAGAAAACAAATTTATCATAATCGTATTCGGGGCTTGAATGACAATGAAGGATATAGAGTATCAAAAGACAGAAACAGTAAAACTGACATCATTATCTCACAACTTTATATTTTACTTATTTTGTATTTTTCGAAGATTGAAGAAACAGATAGTTCTGTTGCGCAAACACTCTATTTGTCACGCCTCTTCATAAGGCAGTCCAGTCATTGACAAACCAAAGGTACCACAACAGAGTGCCTCTTTTCAAATCCACAAAGTGAAATATTGTCGGACCGCATTCTGCGAAAAAAAAAAGAAACAAATGTATCTACTTTACAATGGGATATCAAGAATTTATGTATGTGAAAAACTTTTTGTTTTTACTTTAATCTAGATGTGAACTTTATATTGTATCAATACCAATTGTAATATTTACATGTATATCCTCATCCAACCATCGACTATATTTCTTACTGCTTGCAGGCTTTTATATACTCAGAAACGCAAGAAGTCAATATCTTGCACATTTGACAAAACTTCTACTTATATATCCCCTAACGAAAAACATGGAATCTAACTGCTTGCGAGCATATATATTTAACAAAGTTAATACTTGCAAACGTACAATGGACAAACCAAGATTGAAAGATTTGTTCAAGTTGCGCAGCTGGATTCTAGAGTGGCTGAGGACGGAAATACCGATAGAGGAAATAATTGTATTAAAGTTATTGATTGTTCTAACATAAGTTAAAAACCAGAAAAAACAAATACCACTACTATTTAAATATTACATGGATTCGATGGCAAACCACCATACGTTTATAGCAAATGGGACTGCATATTGGTACGAGTAAGACCATTTACTCCTGAATAGTATAATGAAAGTATATAGTAAGGTAAGGAAAGAAGAAAGTTATGCTTTGAAAAAGGACATTACTATATGTTTCTGACATATTAATGAGCATCTGACTCTCATGAAAATTTAAATTCATAGAGGATCACGGACTTAACCCCCTTTTCTCTAATCTTTCACCAGGCACACTATGAGCTTAAGAGGGTTTGAGCAGGGTAGGACAGAGCTGACTGTTAATGCGGAAAAGGTGACAGGACAAAGATGCTGTATCATTATAGAACACTTGCATACAAAAAAACTATCCAATAAACAAGCCATTCACGTACAATACAGAAAATCTGGTGATGTAAAACATCTTTTGGTCCTTTGGTAAGTAATTATAAAACCCCTATAACTTCAGTTGTCATTAGTTGGTTTACCTTTCCATTCGTAATATGTAACTTTGCCAGTAATCTTGACACGTAAGGACAACATGTATATTGTAAATAAAATTAGGCCGTATTCCAAAAAATAGCTTTCCTCGCGTCTGTGGCAATTTGACGTTGAGGGCGTCCTTCTTGATGGGAGAAAGCCTCCCTTAGTGACAGGTATTGCAACCGAAATAAATACAGATATATATTTAAACAGCTAATAATAGTACCGAAACATACCTAGGAGTATTGAAATGAGAGAAACTCTCGATTTCAATCCCAGCATATAGGAACTGTAGCCTATGCGTTAGAGGCTAGTTTCATCTAGGAGACGGGAAAACTATCTGTGAATACATAACCGGGGTAGGATTGGCGCAGGTGCATCACGACTCCTATCCGTCTTAGCGAGTTCCTCGTGTAGGAGGAAGACCACACACAACTCTTAAGATTAATCTATACCGGTGTAGATGTGGCCTCGGCTAACAACGACCTTTGATAACGCACGCAGGTGTTTGCGATATAGGAGTAATATAAAAACTCTTGTGGTATATTTAACAAACCGGGGTAGATCTGGGACTCGGCTCTAAGCACTATGATAGCAGATTGAGAAGCAAAACCTTAGATAACAAATTACTGCTGGGTAGATGAGAGAGCTGCGCTCAGCCTTCTGAATAGCAGCAGCTTTTCAAGATCTTGCGATAGCAGAAAAAACTACTGTGTATCTAAATCGGGAGTGCCTAGTAATAATATGGGGCGCACTCCGACATCAGACCTTTGGATGTGAGCAAGTTCATCAGGAGAAGGAAACTCGTGATACAAACTGGAATTGGTATGAATGGGGCTCCGCCTCAGCCTTGTAGGGCGAGTTTCAACTATTAGGAGATAGGGAAAAACGTGCTGATTACAAACCGGGGTAGATGTGGGCATCGCTCAGCCATTGATACAGCAGCTTTCATCTAGGAGAAGAAAACTCTGATTACAGAACCGGAGCGCATGGGGTAGATGGGGCTCGCTCAGCCTTGATAGCAGTCATCAGGAGAAGGACAAACTCTGATACAACTGGGGTAGAATGTGGCGGCTCGCTCAGCTTTGGTAGGCAGTTCATTTAGGAGAAGA